>CM060342.1:13986120-13996120 GCA_030674155.1 Stramonita haemastoma | reverse complement strand
ACACCTCGGCTGAGGTTGACTCTTATGGCGGTGTTTCTGACGTCACCATCGTGAGGTTCTGTGGTCTATCGGTTAACTTTCAGGGGGAGGGGGGGGGGGGTCGTGTTTTTGTTTTTTTTTTAAAGATAGTCCAGTCTTCAGTAGTTATGCTTTCCCCATGCAGTTTAACACCCTGTGATGTCACCCAGAATGCGCACTCTATTTCACTCATCCCACCAGGGAATCACTGTGAGATTGAAATTTCACACTGGATGACAGTGTGGAGGTAACTAATACCATAGGAAACTTATTATCTGAATTCAGAGAATATGTAACACACACACACACACACACACACACACACACACACACACACACACTGGATGAGAAGTTTGTGCGTTTGACAGTGTGGAGGTAACTAATACCATAGAAAACTTATTATCTGAATTCAGAGAATATGTAACACACACACACACACACACACACACACACACACACACACACACACACACACACTGTGAGATTTATCACGCTCCTTAAGGGAGTGTGAAGAAAACCCCACCCGTACCCACTCTATCTAACTTCCCGACAACAACAAACGCAGAACACAGAGGAGAAATTTCCAATCTTTACTATTCAATTTGATGATAATGAAAATCAACAATCAAAAATAACAAGGCAAAACCAACGCACCAAAATACACTTCCTCACGTTCACAAAAAAATCTTATATCGCAAACAACAACAACAACAACAAAAAAATGCAAAAATCACACGCAAAAAATGTACAAGTTTTCACACCCACATACAACTGCACTCTAATCTAAATATTCCTCGATCACACATCGTGTGCAGCAAGGCTCTACCAGTAAAGCAACAACGGCTGGAGTCGAAACGCGTGGTCTACAATGCCCATACATTTTCAGAGGCTACAGAACAAAATATTCAAAATCTATCCTATGTAGACCATGAGAACATTCTTTCATCTAGACACCTCCAAGACGGTTTGCACCCTACAGAGCAGGGAGCTAGTCTGCTGGCCAGGAACCTGGGGCGACATCTGCACCGCCTCTACTGGGAACAGCCCCGGCGAAGGCAGAGAGGGGGAAGGTTCGGCGCTTCCAACGCTAGACAAGGCTACCACTGGTCTCCCAGACCCCGCCACCTCCTGCCACCTCCTGGCTTCTGTCCTCTGCATCGGCCATGGCTTCCTGGTCCTTAGCTCTTTTGTTCAATGTTGGACTGCATCCTGTTTTAGTCATTTCTAACTTGTTAGAAAAATTGTAGTTAAAATCATAAAAATGTTCAATATTAGTATTTTAGTCACATAATGAAGAAAAACGAACACAGAAAAACTGAATTATCTGAAGGAGTAAAGATTCTTCAGTGGAATGCTAGGAGCATTGCAACAAACATTTTAAGTTTTGAACATTTTTTAAGTTGTCACTTTTATTCTATACTAGTCCTGCAGTCTTTGAATGTTTGTAAAAATAAAATGCCCAAATTAGAGCATTTTTATTACCCGCCATTATGTAGCATTGATGATGTTTCTAAAAAGGTAAAAACAGCCATATATATAAGGCAGGGTTTAGATTATCAAAAGTTAGCTTTGTGGCCAATACCTCCAGATGTCAAGGATATTTACTGTACTGGTGTGTCTGTCAAAATTAACAAAACAGTAGTATTTAATGTTTTATCTGTATATCTTCCCCAAGGTCCAAAACTTGATAATACTGACTGGCTTAAAAACGTAGATTTTACAAAGAATAAATGGGTGATATTGGGGGATTTTAATGCGCATGCCCCGTTTTGGGATTCGGAATGTACAATTGTCACCAATAATCGTATTGTGGAAAATATTATTGATTCTAAATTATGTCTTTTAAATGATGGCAGGATAACTAGAACACCTGATATTTACTATCACAAGCCTAGTGCCATCGACTTATCATTGATTTCCCCTTCTTTAGCACTCGATTGCAAATGGGATGTTAATGAAGATTGTCTTGGTAGTGACCATTTTCCTATTTCTATATCATTTAGTAAAAAAATTATCCTAGATTTACCGAAATTTGAAGACAAAATTCCAAAGTATTTGTTTAAATTGGCAAACTGGGAGTCATTCCGAATACACCTTGACCTTTATGATTTATCAAGTGTGGAAAACGATGACGTAAATATTTTCTACAGCCTTTTTACGAAAGCTGTTACGTCAGCTGCTGAGCTCTCTATTCCAAAGCGTAAAAATCAATGCAGTGGGAAGCATAAAGGCAATATATGGTGGACAAAAGAATGTGAAGAGGCAGTCCATTATAAAAAAGAGAAATACAAAATATGGTTTAAAGACAGAACTGAAGAAAATCTTATCAATAGTAAAAGAGCTAAGCAGCTATGCAAGAAAACAATTGCAAAAGCAAAAAAGACATATTGGACAGAATTTTGCCTAAGGGAAGTATCAGAATCAAAAGATATGCAAAAGGTTTGGAAGAAAATCAATAAAATGAAAAATGGATTTCACTTACCAGCTTATCCAATAACGTTAGAAAACAATAGTTTCCCAAGCACAGCAGAAAAAGCAGAAGCCTTTAATACAATGTTTTCTGAAAATAGTTTAACTTCAGAACTGTCTCCTGATATCAGACGTAAAAGACAAGAGGAAGCTGAACTATTGAACATGGCAGAACCTCCAGTAGATAATCTGCATTATCTGAATTCTGAAATTCAATACAATGAATTTATTGAAGTCCTTGAATCCTTTAGAAATAACAGGTCGGCAGTTGGTATTGATTGCTTGTCTTATCAAATGTTAGTTAATTTGCCCGAGAGTTGGAAAAAAGTACTATTTTCATTTCTCCAAAAATGTTGGATAAATGGCACTCTTCCTAATGTCTGGAAGCAGTCGATTGTAGTCCCAGTTCTTAAAAGCGGCAAATCTCAATCAGCATTAAGCAGCTACAGACCAATTGCCCTCACTTCTCATGTTGGAAAAGTACTTGAAAAAATAGTTCAAAAACGTTTATGGCATTATTGTGAAAAAAACAATATAATTCCTATAAACCAGGCTGGTTTTCGAAAAGGGAGATGTACAACTGATCACTTAGTAAAGTTAACCCATGATATTAAAAAGCAGTTTTCCAAACGAAAGAGTACACTAGCTACTTTTTTTGATGTAAGGAAAGCATACGACAGGGTTTGGCATACGAGGTTATTATACAAATTGAAAAGTATCGGCGTTAGTGGCATGATGTTTCAATACTTAAAGGATTTTCTATCTGAAAGATCAATCTGTACCAAAGTGAATGGTGTATATTCAGATTTTAAATCTGTTGATATGGGGATACCACAGGGAGCAATTCTGGCACCAATATTATTCTCTATTTTAATTCATGATCTTCCACAGGCGTTGTCAAAAAATACGACTATTGTTCAATATGCAGATGACATTGCCATGTGGATCAACACTTCTCTTAAAAAGAATACGAAAAGTAGAGTGATAAAATGTGTTCAAAAGATTTACCAGGTTGAACTGAATAATCTTAGTAATTACATGAAAGAGAATGGATTGGAATTATCTGGAGAAAAAACTTGTCTAGTTCTTTTTAACAATGGGAAAAACCCCCAAACACTACCGTCATTAACACTTGATGGGGCCACACTTCAATACAAACAAGACGCCAAATTCTTGGGAGTCCATTTAACTAGCAAGTTAAACTGGAAAATGCATATTGAAAACTTGATTTTGAAAGCCAGGAAACGATTAAACTTCTTAAAGATTGTGAGTGCTCAGCCGTGGAGTCAGGATACAAAAACACTTATGCACCTTGCTGTTTCTTTAATTCGGTCTAAACTCATTTCTGGTCAAGAAGTGTATTTTTCTGCTCCATATTATCTCTTAAAAAAGCTGCAAAGTGTGGATAGCAAAGCAATCAAAATAGCCTTAGGAGTGCCGATTCATGCCAGTACACTAAAAACTTATACAGAAGCTCATTTACTTCCACTTTCTGAGCAAAGAATGTTATCTGTCTCTAAATATGTCATTCGAAGTCTTGCTATTTCAAATTCTGTTCACGATGAAATATTTATTGATAAAAAGGATTATCCAAAAAGAGCTAGGAACATCTCTTTTTTGCAGCCCATAAGAAATTATACTGAAGACCTTATGAAGGAAAATAATATCGATATATCAAACGTCCCAGTTTTACCAGTAGTTTCCCCAGATTCCACCATGGGAACATAAATATGCAAATTTTGATATTGACTACACAGAAGCAAAAAAGGACACTAATCAAAACCTACTCAAAATTGAGGTTCAAAATCATATAAATTGTCAGTATTTAAACCACTTGAAAGTATACACGGACGGATCTGTATTAGAATCGGGCATGTGCGGGGCTGCATTCGTTATACCCGACTTAAAAGTAAAAGATCTTTTTGTATTGGAAAAGGTTTTACAATATTCACTTCTGAATTGTTCGCAATTTTTATGGCACTAAATTATCTTTCAAATATTTCTCTTGCGATTTACAATGTCGTTTTTGGTGTTGATTCAAAATCAGTGTTACTGGCTTTAAAACATTGGGACTCTAAACTGAGAAATGATGTTATTTTTGAAATCAAGTTCCTAGTGCATTCTCTTGTTTCTAAAGGTATTGGGATAAAATTTTGCTGGGTACCATCACATTGCGGTCTTTACTGGAACGAATTGGCAGATTCTCTGGCAAAACGCGGTGCTTCAGAATGTACAAGTGACATAATGATTAATAGTATAGGTCTACGTTTGTCTTCATTTGAGATTATTTCAATTCTTGCAAACTCTATTTATTCAAAGTTTTTTAGATTTCACTTAAATCGTTTATGTTGCCCACGAAATATAGAAATTATAATTCATAAATTACGTCTAAATGCTTGGAAAACTAAATATTTAAAAAATGTTTTCTGCACTTGTTCTGCTATTATATCAGTCCATCATATATTGTTTGATTGCCCTGTGCTTAATGCCTCGTATAAAAGCAAAGGGATAGATTTAAGAAAAAAAATATGGAAATATCAAAAGTGTCTTGTACGATTCCGAGTCGCATGTCCTAGTATCAGTTGCAGAAAGTATTTGCCAGTCACCAGTAGGTCAGTTACTATAAATGAAATTGTATAAACTTATCATCTTTCATTATATTCTTTATCCTTTCACCTTTTTCCCACATCCCCTTTTCAGTGCATCCTTAGGCTAACGTGAATGTGCCATTGTCTAAATCACCTTGTAGTGAACGGACATTAAACCAATGAGAAGAAGAAGAAGACACACACACTGGATGAGAAGTTTGTGTGTTTGACAATGTGGAGGTAACTAATATCATAGGAAACTATTATCTGAATTCAGAGAATTTGTCACACACACACACACACACACACACACACACACACACACACACACACACACACACACACACACACACACACACACACACACACACTCCCCGAAACAACAAACAGACCAACAACACCCCCCCCCCCTCCCCCCCCAAGCAAACAAACGCACACATTCAAACCTGTCTAAAACAAAATGACAACGCCACAGAAGAAAAAAACAACAACGTTGCCATCATCAGAAGAGGACAGCGCGTGCCATATTCTGCAGGTGATAAATCCGGGATGAATGGCAGGGTTGGAATGACTGACTGGGGGGAATGAAATGCATAACTGCCACTGCTCAGTCGGCTGGCGGGGCACAGGGGTCTGCATTAGACATTCCGATATTCCAAGAGGGGATTGCAAGTGCCTTGCTTTGTATTCCTGTCTCTGTATGTATGTATGGATTCACCCTTTTTTTGGGGTGGGTGGGGGGGTGGGGTTGGGGGTGTTGTTTAGGTGTCTGTGTCTTGTGTGTGTGTGTGTGTGTGTGTGTGTGTGTGTGTGTGTGTGTTGTGTGTGTGTGTGTGTGTGTGTGTGTTGTATGTGTGTGTTGGTGTGTTTGTATGTGTGTGTGTTTGTGTGTGTTTGTATGTGTGTGTGTGTGTGCGGTGTGTGTGTGTGTGTGTGTGTGTGTTTTGTATGTGGTGTGTGTGTTATTTTTTACAGGCAAGCTTCTCTTCTCTCGTCTCCTTCTCTGAAGTTGATTCTTTATCACTGTTTGCTTATATACCTCTCTTTGTCTGTCTGTCTGTCTGCATGTCTGTCTCTTTCTCTCTCTGCTTGAGTTTATAGGTGCGTGCGCTCGTGTGCAGCTGACATCCTGTGTGCTCTCTCTCCACACACACACAAACACACACACACACACACACACACACACACACACACACACACACACACACACACACACACACACACACACACACACACTCACTCACTCACTCACTCAGTCAGAACTATGGCACCGCATAATTATTATTCTCTGACGTTGATTCAATCAACTCTCACTCTGTTCCCATAGCTGCTCTCTAGTCTTCTACACACACACACACACACACACACACACACACACACACACACACACACACACGCACGCACGCACGCACGCAAGCACACACACACACAACAGAGAGAGAGGGGGGGGAGAGAGACAGAGACAGAGACACAGAGAGAGAGAGAGAGAGAGAGAGAGAGAGAGAGAGAGAGAGAGAAGAGAGAGAGAGAGAGAGAGAGAGAGAGTTCGATTTACACACACACACTGTATGAATTAAGCAAGTAACCTTGACAGACAGAGAAACAGAAGGAAAATGGGATAAAGAGAGACAGGGAAGGGGGAGGGGATGGGGGCTAAGGGAGACTGTCAGGGTTGACAGTTGTAGTAACGAAAATTCCAACAAAAAATTATATTAAAAAAACAAGACAGCTAAACAATCAAAAGCCCACAATGCTGTTTTATTCTAAGTGTCGAAAAACAGGAAACGAAGCATTACCATACGCTACAAGAACTTATGTGCCCTAAATAGACAGGATAACACCCTCATCCCCCACCCCCCACCCCCGCCCCGAAAAAAAAATTATATAAAACTCACAGAGATGGCTAGAAGCGCCGGCAGATTCAGAGCTCAAGTGTCAAGAACAACAAAAAATTATTGTTTAAAATGTAAATTTCACTAGCCAATGTATTAGAGGGTCAGGATCTTAACGAAACGAAAACAACGAAAATAGCAACAACACCATAAAACACACAGAATAAACGACACCACCGCTGACGTACTACCCAAGAATAAGACGTGTATTCAGTGCTGAGGCTGTGACATAGAACGTATGATTAACTACACTACTGCCATTTCAATTCTGCATTAGATATAAAAAAAAAACTAACCAAACAGTTGCCCATAAAGATGTCGGGAGCCTGTCAGTATAAATAACATCCCCACCTTCTGGAAATTCTGTGTAGGAATTCCCTAATTTCTATCCCTCTCCTTGTTTCTGCTTTGTCCCTTCTCTTTCTGTCACCTTCTTTTTGTCAATTTTCTGCCTTCATGATCCATTCTCCCGCCTTTTTTCTTTTTTCTTTGAAAGACTGAAAAGGTAACAATTATCTCCCACGCACGACGTCAGATGCGCTGGGACTGACTTGTCAGGCGCTTAAAGGCAGCGCAACACGTTTTCGCTCATGACAAACCACACAAGTTGCTGTATGAGCGTTCGAAGAGAATGAAGGAGAAGAAGAAGAAGAAGAAGAAGAAGAAGAAGAAGAAGAAGAAGAAGAAGAAGAAGAAAAATGAAGAAGATAATGGAGAAGAAGAAGATGATGAATTCGAATTCCAGTGGCACACTTCATAACACAAGTAGTTCCATTACCTTCTTCTGTAGCTCTCAACTACTGAAATATTGTCAGGACAGGTTAGAAGAAGCACCAGAAGTGACATTTTGTAGAAGTTATAATTGATTCGGAGCCATGGTTTTGACAGCGTGTTTCGTTTTCTCTCCGAGTTTGGGAAGATATCTAGTCCTCTCTCTTCTTCTGTCTGTTTGTCTGTCTGTCTGCCTTCTGTCTGTCCATCTGTCTGTCTGTCTTCCCTCCTGCTTTTCTCGCTTTGTTTTTGCATGCCTAAGTATGGAAGCGCACGCAGGCACGCACACACACAACACACACACACACACACACACACACACACACACACACACACACACACACACACACACACACACACACACACACACACACACACACTGTCACACACACACACTGTCCACACACACACACACACACACACACACACACACACACACACACACACACACACACACACACACACACACACACACACACACACACGGAGTGTGCGTGACGGTACATCCACATTGCACTGACAGATTGCTGCATTCCGAAAGAAACAAAGAAGCAAAAAGTGCGAATTCAGAGAAGGATTAATGCGTCTCAATAAGGTGATTATGTATGCATTGGATTGAAGCTGCCGTTCTTACTTTGTTCATTTCATTGTTGTATGTTGCAATTCTGGTCTTATGATAAAGATATTAACCGCACATAAAAGCACGCAGAAACGAAGCATAAAACAAAACTGAGTAAGCAAAGAAAACCGAGATACTTATTTATTTTTTTTAATTTGTTTATTTATTCTTTTATATCGAGGATAACGGAATAAGCTCTCATATGCATTTTTTTTTTACATATCCAGTCCCCGTGTGTATGCAGTTTTGTAAATCTTGTCATCTGTTCCCACCGGCACACGATGGCCTACTCTTACGAAAAGCGGAACAGAGGGAGAGAGAGAGAGAGGTGTGTGTGTGTGTGTGGGGGGGGGGGGGGGGAGTTGGGGAGCTTTCTTGTAATGAACAAAGAATGTTTGTAGGTATTAGAACAAGCATGACTTTATATTTTCATCTTAGCAAGAAAAACAGGAAACAAACATCAAAAGGTAGTAATAATAATTATTTTTAAAAAAGCATACCCCTGAAAACATCAAACGAAAACCAGTCTCAAAGACAAAGATGAACAAAAATTAGGACTCAAAATATCTTAACACAAAGCAAAAAATACCAAAAAGCAAAAAAACAAAACAAACTAGCAAACAAGTATACAACTAACAAAAACAAAAAAAAAGCAAACCGGAAACAAGGGTGCCCAAACATACAAGGTTCGAATGTCAACATCAAAAATATGCAAAGTCCACCATCGTGTACACAAGGTCACGACCTTCACGACATTAATTAAAACAACGAAAATAGCAACACCACCATAAAACACACACACAATAAACGACACCACTGCTGACATAATGCGTCAAGAACAATACATGCATTCAGTGCTCAGACTGTGGCATGGAATACAGAGCTTACTACTGTAATTCCAATTCTGCATTATCAGATCACTTTGCAGTTTCCATGGTAGGTCAATATGGTGTTTCGTAAAAATTACGAATCGAGACATAGTGCATCCTTTAGTTAGGAATATTTTGAGCTCTTTTTTTGGAGGGGCGGGGGGGGGGGGGGGAACAATACAGCAGCACACTAGTTAACACCAGCTTTATTATAGATCTTCTTTACATCCCCTATGTCGGAATGCGGCTACCTTCATGATGGGCAAAAACGGACGCATACGCAAAATCTCACCATTGGTGAACCTCGGAGTTCTAACGAAGATACGATAGAAAAAAAAACTTCTTTACCAATATCCATTGCTGATCCAGATGAATGTTGTTTAGAAGGCGACCACAGAGTCACTTTTCACTGTAAAGATTTATCCATGTATAAAGGCTGGTTTAA
The DNA here is from genome assembly GCA_030674155.1 of Stramonita haemastoma. NCBI lineage: Eukaryota > Metazoa > Mollusca > Gastropoda > Neogastropoda > Muricidae > Stramonita > Stramonita haemastoma. Next base: position 13,986,449 of record CM060342.1, on the reverse strand, counting down.
CCACCATCTCTCCGAGATTTTAGAAATTCCAATAGTACCCAGGAACAACGCAAGCATCCCCTGTCCTGCTGTTTGGTTGGCAGAGTGGAGAATGTTGGACAAAAATTGCAACAGCATACTAGACAGCCAGAAATTGCAACAGAGTAGACAGCATCAACACACTGAAACCAGGACATGATTTTTTTTCTCTAAGAAATAGAAAAAAAACCCAGTGGAACACCTCCTCCTCATCATCATCATAATCATCATTGGTCCCTTGACCTAGAAGGTCGTGTGGGGGAGGGGGGGGGGGGGGGGGGGGGGGGGGGGGGGGGGGGGGGGGGGGGGGG
>CM060342.1:13971934-13976020 GCA_030674155.1 Stramonita haemastoma | reverse complement strand
TTATATTCCCCCTCAACGATAATCAGGGAGCTTTTTGTTTCCAAATGTGTGATCTTCGCGAGCGTATAACCCCACTTCATGAAGAATAGCATTGCACAGGGCCTCAGTGAAAGGAAAACAGGGGTATAGAATACCGTCCACTTAGGTGCCTGTTAATGTAATGATCCCCCCCCCCCAAACACACACACAAAAACTCGCCCGCACCGCGAAACCCCCCAAACACCTTTTACACCCAACCACACACACAACCACACAATCACACACACACACACACACACACCACACCCCAAAACACCCGGGCTTTGATATCACTATTTAGTAGAAGGACGAAAAAAATGAAGAACACACACGCACGCCCCGCACACAGCACCAGCACGCACGCACCCCACGCCCCCACACAAACAAACACAAAAACAACACAACACACACTGTCTCTTGTTTTGTCTGTCTGACGTCTGTCCTCTGTCCCTTTTGACTGTCTGTCAAAACCCCCCTCCCCCCCCCTCCCCCCCCCCCCCCCCCCCTCTCTCTATAAGGCAAAGTAGTGTGTCTTTGCAAACAAGTCTAAAATGTCTTTTCAAACCCTCTTAAATTAATTTTTGATAATATTTGTGGCAACGTAAGGTGCGTGCGTGCGTCCCGTGCAGTAGGGGTGCAGCATGACTAAAAACTTCCCTGTGGAAGTAAGTTAGTTCGCCGCCCAGCCCCCATAAATGGGGGTCCATTACCCCGTCGGCTGTGCTGCTGTGCAGCCCTGCGGTAAGCTTTTTTGTTGCTGCTGCGCATTTGGTGGGCGGGGGGGTTTTAGCGGCTATTTTCGTTTCTGCATTAAGCACATCACTGCATGGTACTTTTTTAGTTTTACCCCTGGCTTTTTGGGTCACCAACCTCCGGATCTCAATATTGGGATACCCCTCCCTTCGTCCCCCCCCCCTCCCCCCTCCCCAAACTCTGCATGTAACCAAAAAGGTGAGATTCCCATAACCTATGTGGTCAGGGGAATTGGCATCAAGCCTCAGCTTTTTAGGGGCCCAGCATATTTAGGGCGGGGCCCCCCTCTCCCCTCCCTCGCTGCTTTTATTCCCCGACCCCCAAAAAAGGAGGAACCATTGTCAGCTGGGTGAAAATGGGGGGAACTGTATGAAACCATGGCGCGCAAATAGTCACCCCCATTTGGGAACCCTGTCAAGCTGTTAACCCTTGGGGGGGGAAAAGCGATTTCTTGACGGGACCGGCCCCCCCCCCCCCCCCCCCCCCCCCCCCCCCCCCCCCCCCCCCCCCCCCCCCCCCCCCCCCCCCCCCCCCCCCCCCCTGTGTCTGTATGGTTTGTATTTTTTTTTTTTTTTTTTTTTTTTTTTTTTACTGTTTTTTTTTTTTTTTTATATTGGGATAATGAGAAAGATTCTTGTGTTTTTTTTCTCCAGTCCCAGTGTTGCAGTTTTTTAAATGTCATCTGTTCCCCCCAGCACACGAGGGCCTATTTCGAAAAGCGGGAACGGATTTAATGGGGCGCAAGATGTTCTACGTGATTCGACACGGGGGCCCCGGTTTTATCTCATCCGAGGACTTAGGGGAGGAGGGGGAGTCCGCACGGTTCACCCCAGGGGGAAAAAACCCCCCAACGGGAATCGAACCCGGTTTGTCAAATTGCGAGCGCAATGTTTCACCACTGAATTTCCCGGTTCCCCTGTATGGCGAGTAATGATGGTGTGATTGTCTGTTCCCGGCCTTTCCTCCTCTTTTTTCTCTGTGTTACCTTGTATTAATGGGTGGGGATGCGTGGTTGTGGTTTCCCCCTTTTGGGGGTTTTCATTGCAGGAGGTTGAGCCCCCTCCCGGGGCCTCAGCCAACCTAATTTCCCCGTTCCAAAGCAGCTCGTTTGGTTTTAAGGTCGCTGGGCTTGGTCAAGGTCATTTAAATACCCGGGCCGTGGCCTTGAAAAAAGAAAACAAAAAAAACAAACGAAAAGAAAAGGCTTTTTTGTGTTGTTGTTCTTTTGGGAAACAATGATATACTCGGGACTGAAATGGTGAAAGGAAAAGGTTAAAATGTGACTTAAAATGATGTGGATGATTTGTGAACTTTTTCCTTCTCCTGCCCATTTTTTGTTTTTTGATTTCCTTTTTTACATTACAAATCAAATGCTTTCTTTTTGGGAATGATTCAGCATTTTGACCCTAAAGGGTAGTTTCTACAGAAAGAAGTATTAAGTTGGGAGCTTTATGCCCTTTTCCTCTCTCTCTTCTCTCACTCTCCTCTCTCTTTTCCTCTCCTCCCCCCCTCCTCCCCTCTCTCTCTCTGCCTTTTCCCCCTGTTGTTTTTTCCTGTGTGCCGTCGTTGCTTTTGCTCTGTTGTCGTCGTCTGTCTCTCTCTCTCTCTTCTTGTCCGTCTGTCTGTCTTGTCTGTTGTCTGTCTGTCTGTCTGTCTGTTCTCTCTCTCTCTCCTCTCTTCCGTCTGTCTGTCTGTCTGGTCTGTCTTTGTCTCTGTTGTCTGTTCTGTCTGTCTGTCTGTCTGTCTGTCTGTTTTGTCTGTCTGTCTGTCTGTCTCTCTCTCTCTCTCTCCCCTCTCTCTCTCTCTCTTCTCTCTCTCTCTCTTCTCTCTCTCTCTCTCCCCCCCCATTCTGTTTCCCCCCCCACCCCCACCCCTCTCTCTCTTTTTCCCCTCTCTCGTAAAGTATTTCTGTTCACTGAAATGGTTAGATGAACAATATATTTCTGATATATGATATGATGAAACCTTTGGTATATCCTAGTGTATTTATGATTTTGGCTCACTTGAATTTAAGGTGTTTTAACCTGCATTTTTTATTAATTTGTTATTTTTTTTCCTTTTTTCCCTTTTTTTCCTTTTCCTTTCTTTATCTTTTTTTTTTTCTTTTTTCTTTTTCCATTTTTCTTTCCCTAGGTTTGGGAAAATAAATACAATGCACCCCTTTGTCTGTCTGTCTGTCTGTCTGTTCTTGTCTGTCGTCTGTCTGTTGTCTCCCAAACACACACCACACCACACACACACACACACACCCCCACCACAAACACACCAAACCACCACCCCACACAAAGAAAGGGGAAAAATTTTTAAAAGAAAGGGAGAACGGGAGAGATAGGGAAAGAGAAGGGGAGAAGAGGGGAGAGGAAGAGGAGAGAGAGAGAGGAAGAGGAGAGAGGGGGGGGGAAAAAAACAGAAAGGAAAAGAAGATAAGGGCGGAGGAAACTTACCCTTAAAAAATGAAAAAAAGAAAGAAAAAAAAAAAAAAATGGGGACGGGGGAAAAAACGGGAGACGCCACAAAGAAGCCCCCCCCCAAAAACCCCCCCCAATTATAAAAAATTTTGACCCGGGCCAAAATTTTAAAGGGGGAATTGGTAAGTCACGTTGTTTTGTTTGGGGGTGGGTTGTTGGGCTGGGACCAGATTTCTTTCCTTTAAACTTTAAAAGAGGCAACCAAAAAGGCCGGGAAGGGGGGGGGGGGGGGCTCCTGGTGTTCCCCCCTGTTTTCCCCTTCCCCCCTTTCCCCGCCCCATTTTTCTCCTTCCAATTTAAAACCTACCTTAAACTCTTCTTTTCTCTTGGGGGCGGAAAGTTTATGTTGTTGTTTTATTCCTTGGGGGGAACAACCAGAATTTGGGTTTGTGGGGGGGTTTTGGTTTGGTGGTGGGGGGTGGGGTTTCTTTTCCCTGGTCGTTGTCTTTGTTTTTGCTCCCGTGTCTATGGGTTTAGCCTCGTGCGGTTTCCCCGATTATGGTATTGGGTAAAACAAAAAGGGGGAAAAAAAAGGGGGGGGAAAGGGGGGGGTTTTTTTTTAAAAATTTTTTAAATTTTTTTTTTCCCCCCCCCCCCCCCCCCCTCCCCCTCTTACTTTGGACGCTCCTGATAGTTATACTGAGACTCCCACCCCCTCCGACTCTTTTTAATGCCCCCCCCCCCCCCCCCTACCCCCACCCTCATGTCACCTTATTGTTGCCTGTCTGCCCTGAGCCATATAATGATATATGTGTCCTATTATTGTATGTCTACGTCTGTTTTTCTCTCTGTGTGGGTTGGTCGGTCTGTTTGTCTGTCTGTCTGTTGCTCTGAATTTCTTAGTTTT
>CM060342.1:13959434-13966934 GCA_030674155.1 Stramonita haemastoma | reverse complement strand
TTTTGCACATCGCTGCTTTGTTAGTTGATATTGCACAGTTCCAGTGCAAGAGCGATCTATATATTTTTTATGCTTGCCCGCACACAATGTTGGAGCTATAAACAGTTTTGCAACATCGCTGCATTATGTTAGTTGATATTGCACAGTTCCAGTGCAAGAGCAAACATTTTTTTTTTTTTAATGCTCGCCGCACACAATGTTGGAGCTATAAACAGTATTTGCAACATCGCTGCATTATTGTTAGTTAATATTGCACAGTTCCAGTGCAAGAGCAACTTTTTTTTTTTTTTAATGCTCGCCGCACACAATGTTGGAGCTATGAACATATTTTGCAACATCGCTGCATTATTGTTAGTTGTCATTGCACAGTTCCGTGCAAGAGCGCATCGATATATATATTTTTTCATGCTCCTGCACACAATGCCGGAGCTGTGAACATTTTTGCAGCATCGCTGCACTAGTGCTCGTGCACTTTTCCTACACTGCATTGCCTGTGGGGCTGGGTCACCGGCCTCGTGGCCTGAAGGCGTGTCGACATTGATGCTTCCCCTTATCCCATTTAGCGGAGCTTATACAGTCTCTGTCCCAGCGTTGTGAAAGAGTATGGCAGAATGCAACGTCGGTGATTTTATCTGACATTTAATTCTCTCTCCCACGGTCGCCAGACTAAGGGATGGATGGATGGATGGATGGATGATAGGATGATAGATGAGATGGAGGATAGGATAGATAGATAGATAGATAGATAGATAGATAGATAGATAGATAGATAGATAGATAGATTATTCTCTACTAGATGAGGTATTTCATGTAAGATAAGTTTTTTTCTGACTAGTTCTGACATCAACGAGACATGTATCTGTTGGAGGAGACTTTTTCTCCTGGAGATAACTAACATCAGTACAGACTCTACTCCCTTCCACCGAGAGTCATTCAAATGAGATTATAAAAGAGGTCAATGTGCGCACACGGTAAAAAAAAACAACCACAAAAAACAAAAAAATCATTCCGCCTGTCGGAAGAGTAGGCCATTGCTTGCCGATAGGAACAGATGACAAAGTTTGGTGGTTTTTTGTTTTGTTTTTGTTTTCAAACCGCAAACACACAGGTGTCGTGTTTAGACATCATTCCCGAAGTCTAAAAAACGGCTACTTTGATGACGGGTAAAACGATCGCTTTCGCAAAATCCCACCATTGGTGAATAAGCCTTCAGCGCCTAGGCTTTATCACAGTTCTTGATTAAACCATTGATACTGGGGGCAACAGCAAAGTGAGAGAGGCTGTGATGATCAGTGGTTCTTTCCCACTCATGGAATCCCACTATAACAACTAGTCTTTAGTGATCGACTAGGACTTCTGACTAGGAGGCTTGACTTGCACAGTCTGATGTGTCTGCAGCCCAGGGGGCTAGTTGGCCTTTGGAGAACGTCTCCAACGCTGATGTCCTTATGCCCTCTTGACCGAGAGAGTGGGGGTGTGATGTGGGCAAGGCATCTCCACTATAATCAAATTTTTACCCAATTTCTGAAACAGCAGCTGCTCCTCTGTGTTTTGGAGGTCATCGTCGAACACGACGGACAAACAAGATGAGGAATTTAAAAAACAAAACAAAAAAAACCACCAACAAAACAGTTGCACTCTACCTAATGGAGTATATATATAATACAACATCAGTGATGCTAGAATAAAGCTGGTAATATTGATGGATAACTTGTACTTAACTTTTGTGGTGTTGTTTACTTGTTGTTGCACATTTCCACTGCAAGAGCACATAATATATATGTATATTTTTTATGCCCGCCGCACACAATGTAAGAGCTATTCATGAACATATTTTGCTGTGTGTAACGTCACTTCAAATGATAAGACGTCAAATTGAAGATGACGACACTTAAACTTGAAAGAAGCTGGAAGTGGAAAGAATTATGAAGTCGGAACACTAGACTGTCTGTCTGTCTCTCTTTGTCTCTGTCTCTCTGCCTCTCTCTCCCTCTCGATCTTTCTCTTTCACTATCTCAGTCTGTCTCTGTCTCTGTCTCTCTCTGTTTCTGTCTGTCCTCTCTTTCTCTCTCTCTTTGTCCCTCTCTCTGTCTCTCTGTCTTTCTCTCTGTCTCTACCTCTCTCTGTCTCTACCTCTCACGTCTCTGTCTGTCTATGTCTCTCTGTATCTGTATGTCTTTCTGTCTGCTTCTTCTGTCTCTGTCTGTCTCTGTCTCTGTCTTTGTCTGTCTGTCTGTCTGTCTGTCTGTCTGTCTGTCTGTCTGTCTGTCTGTCTGTCTGTCTGTCTGTCTCTCTCTCTCTCTCTCTCTCTCTCTCTCTCTCTCTCTCTCTCTCTCTCTCTCTCTCTCTCTCTCTCTCTCTCTCTCTCTCTCCTCCTCTTCTCTCTCTCACCCTTATCCTCACCCCTTTCTCTCTTTCCCCAGTCCTTGTGCAAAACAAAGCACAAAGTGTAAAGTTAATGTTAATGTTTCCTTTTATAACCGAATAACCGTAACCATCCTCAAGAGAAAAAAAAAAATCAAGTATTCCTCAAGTTTTTTTTCCCAAAATGAACTGTAATGAGTTGTAACCACTTCTGGAAAGCAAATTGCGCATTTAGTTTCTGTGTGTCTTCGGATTATGCCGTTACAAATATCGCCGGCATCTGTTGTGCCTTGTGTTGTCGTTGTCGACTCACGTGTGTAGCACTTGAGTGATTGCAGATTTCTCCTCGAGTTTGTGTGTTCAAACTCCTTTAACGTCTCTTTTCGAGTTGCGATTATCATCACTTCAGTTCATTATCTTTTATCGCCGCTGATCGTCGGTAGAGGCTGTACGCAATGCTTCCAGGGTGCGACATTTTTCTCTGTGCTGAGTTACACGATCTCTTGTAGCCCTCCCAGACCACTGATCTCAGTGATGTTGGCAAAGTAGGATGGTGGTGGTCTGCCTCTTTTTCCTTCTGCCTTCAGCTTTACCTTGGAGAATTGGTTGTGTGATATTTCACGAAAAAATGGGGGTAGGGGGGAGGGTTGGGGAGGGGAGGAGAGGAGAGGGGGGGGGGGGGGTGAGGGAGTTAGTAGTGTCTAGGGGAAGGAATCTCATCTATAAACAAAATTACTGTAAAAATTATACTCCGCGAGAAAGATTTTTTTCATTCCTCGGCTAGAGTTTCGAAGTTCACCAATGGTAAGATTTTGCGTACGCGACCGTTTTATGCCCACCACTGAGATGGCCACATTCCGACTTCGGGGAGAACGAGTAAGATGAAGTGATAAGCACAGCATGAGAGCTCCTTTCGAATTCAAAGTGATTATAACAATAAACCAAACAAGACTATGCAACAATGGTGGTGACGGTGCGCCTGTCGACTCTGCCAAATTTTAACCCTGTAGCGTTGGACTATGCAAAAGTGACCTGAAAAAAACGGTACACAAGTGAAGGACTGCAAAAAACAACAACACCCAATCCCAAAAACAAACAAACAAAAACAACCAACCACCAACAAAAAACAAACAAACAACAAAAACAAACAAAACTACCGACGGAGAACATAACGCTCAATCGGCATATGACCTTCTAAGCTGTGGCATATTGATGTACGGTCTATTGTAATATTATACCTGCATCTCTGCATAACAACATGTTCAGCATATTTTGTTTTGATACAATGCAGTATCCGTCTATAATGTGCCTTGTACAGTATATATCACTTTCTCGTGTTGTAACGAAAGACATCAGACACAGACAGTTCTTAATTCTGAGAGAGAAAGACAGACAGACAGACAGACAGAGAGACAGACAGACAGACAGACAGACAGACACACACACATACACACACACACACACACACACACACACACACACACACACACACACACACACACACACACACACACACACACACACACACACACAACAATTCATAGAGAGACAGACAGACAGACAGATATACAGATCCAAAAATATGTGTGTAGCACATAGGAAAAGAGCAGGAGATGTGAGGGCAGAGGCAGTGAGGAACAGAACACATGAAAACAATGTTAAAAATTGAATGAACGAATAATCTTTATTTTCCAGACAGTCATGCAGACAGACAGATATATAGAAACACAGACCGAGAGAGAGAGAGGCAGAGAGACAGACAGGTAGACAAACTGAATTGAACAGGGCAGGTAGGTGTGTGCGTGCGTGCGTGTTCGTGCGTGCGTGCGTGCGTGCGTGCGTGTGTGAGCGTACGTGTTTGCATGTGCTGTGCTTACTGGTTACATACAGAACCACGCGCACATGATTAATTGAGTAATTGCCGCAGGTTGCCACAACTGTGCAGGGGATTGGAGAGAGACAGAGACAGACAGACAGACAGACAGAGGCAGAGACAGACAGAGAGAGGGGGGATGTAGGGGAGGTAAGACAGAACTCAAACAGAAAAGAAATGGGACATTTGAAGCGTAGGACAGGCTTTTTTTTTATAATGTAAAAAAACTACGTTCAATATTTTAATAGAATAGAGTATTAGATTAATCGATATTGGTCTTATTATACAATGTGTTATAACAAATTTGGTTTATTTTATGAAAATGTGTGTGTGTGGTGTGTGTGTGTGTGTGTGTGTGTGTGTGTGTGTGTGTGTGTCGTGTGTGTGTGTCTGTGTGTGTCTGTGTGTTGTCTGTTGTCTGTGTCTGTCTTGTGTGTCTGTGTGTGTCTGTGTGTGTCTGAGTCTGTGTGTGTGTGTGTTTGCGTGCGTGCGTGCTTGCGTGCCGGTCATGAGTGAGTGCGTGTATGCGCGCGCGTATAGGCACACGCATAAGTGCATGTGATTTGTGATTATTTTTTTACACTGGTGAGTTTATGACTGGCTTAGGTATTGTTGATGTTTTAGTGCTTTTTTATTTTGTTATGTGTGCGTGTTGATGTTCGGATACTGTATTATGGTATTATATTAATGTAGTAAATGTTTTCTTGTTTACTGTTTTTATTTATTGCTTGTGGATATCTCTGTGAGATGATAAAGTATTTGAATTGAATTTTTATGGGATAATAGACCACGCACTCACGTGCTTTTTATTATTATTTCTTTTTACATCCACTCCCTAAGAGATAGATAGATAGAGAGCATATTGGTGCATTAAGTCTGTCCCGAGCCTAAGGCTCATCAGGGCGGTGCTTATCCCGGTTTCTGTGGCGTTAAGCGACTGAGAGTCATAGACTCCCCCCTGGATAGGACGCCAGTCTATCGCAGGGTTAACCCCCAACACAAGGTTGGTACCCCTTTTACACCTGGGTGGGGTGAGAAAATAGCCGTAAAGTGCCTTTTCCAAGGGCACAACGCCATAGCCGACAGCTGGGATCGAACCCGCAACCTTTAGATTACGAGTCCAACACCCTAACCACTAGACTACAGCGGTGGCTATATTGGTGCATGCATACTTAGTAATGCTGCAAATTGAAACGAGAGGGGGGGGGGGGGCACGGAATTTCGCTATTGTCTTTTTGATAGTCTGTCAGTTTTGTTTGTATATCTGTTGGTCTGTAAAAATCTGTTTCTTTGTCGGTCGGTCTGTCTGTCCGTCCGTCGGTTATTCTCTGTCTCTATCTATCTCTGTCTCTCTCTCTCTATCTCTCTCTCTCTCTTGTCTCTGTCTGTCTGTCTGTCTGTCTGTCTGTCTGTCTGTCTGTTGGTCTCTCCCTCCCTCCTTCTCTCTTTCTCTCTCTCTCTGTGTGTGTGTGTGTGTGTGTGTGTGTGTGTGTGTGTGTGTGTGTGTGTGTGTGTGTGTGTGGTGTGTGTGTGTGTGTAAGAGAGCTGACGAGCATCTCTTTCTATCATAACAATTTAATGGCTGTTTGTTTCCTTTTTTTCATTGTCTATGTTCTCTCTCTCTCTCTTCTCTCTCTCTCTCTCTCTCTCTCTCTCTCTCTCTCTCTCTCTCTCTCCTCTCTCTCTCTCTCTCTCTCTCTCTCTCTCTCTCTTTCTCACACACACACACACCACACACACACACACACACACACACACACACACACACACACACACACACACACACACACACACACACTCTCTCTCTCTCTCTCCACAAAAACATTGCCCCCAAGACCCTACACTACAGAGAAAAGGATAAAAAAAAAAAGAACGACCAACAAAAAAGCACAAGAGTACAAGTATGGGTCATCCCCCTCTTCATCTCCATCCCCTCTCCCTCTACTCCCCCCCCCCCTACCCCCCTCCCCCCCTGTCCACTCAACAGATGTTTTTCAGTGTGTGACCTCACTGCCAGACTGAAAGTCTTCGTTCAGGGGCTCCCTCCCCCAGCTTTCAGCCAGGTATTGTCCCCCCCCTCTTCCCCCCCCCCCCCTCCCACTTCCTAGCAGGATGTGGGGCGAGTCTTCTCTTGTTATTCCCCTTATCAGGATCATTGTAGGGTGTGTGTGTGCGTGTGTGTGCGTGTGTGTGTGTGTGTGTGTGTGTGTGTGTGTGTGTGTGTGTTGTGTGTGTGTGTGTGTGTGTGTGTGTGGTGTGTTGTGGTGGTGTGTTTGTGTGGTGTGTCTTTGATTTTACGTCTGTACACTTAAAGTGATATTAGACGAAGGAAGGATGGGAGGAGGGGGAGGGGGGGGGTTGTGTGGTGTGTTGTGTGTGTGTGTGTGTGTGTGTGTGTGTGTGTGTGTGTGTGTGTGTGTGTGTGTGTGGCGTGGTGTGTGTGTGTGTGTGTGTGTGTGTGTGTGTGTGTGTGTGTGTGATTCAAAATTCAAAGATTCAAATATTTTATTGCCATTTAAAACTGAAGCCATGCTTGTAGGGACCAAACATAAACTCTCCTCCATCTCAACAACTTGAATAGATTTTGGCAGTACCTCAGTGCCTCTGTCCACCTCTGTGTAATATCTAGGCGTTGTTCTTGATAACACTTTCAATGCAAAAATTCATCACCCAGACCTGTCAGTCCTGCAACTATCATTTACAGCGTATTAGTGCAGTTTGCAAGTATCTGTCTACTGAAGCAACATCCAAGCTTGTCACATCTCTCATTCTTTCTCGACTGGACTACTGTAATTCACTGTTGGCTGGTCTACCAGCATCATCTATCCACTCCCTTCAACGTGTTCAAAACTCGGCAGCTCGACTTGTCCTAAGAAAGAAGAAATCCGAACACATTACTCCTCTCTTGCGATCTCTTCACTGGCTACCTGTTGCACAAAGAGTGAAATACAAGATCAATACCCTCTGCTACAAATGTCTACACAAGACTGCACCTTCCTATCTCTGTGAGTGTCTCCAACTGTACACTCCTTCTCGATCCCTCCGTTCTGCTGCAGATTACTATGTGCTTAAAAATACTAAGGATCAAACAGTCCAGTGTCGGCCGTCGTTCTTTCACTACTTCTGGTCCATCTATCTGGAATGACCTCCCTCTGTCCCTTCGCCAAATCCCTTTGTTTGACACTTTCAAATCCAATCTAAAGACACACTTATTTTCTACATAGGATCTTCCTCCATTATCACACCCCACATACGTCCCTATT
>CM060342.1:13946934-13951934 GCA_030674155.1 Stramonita haemastoma | reverse complement strand
GAAAGCTGGGATCGAACCTGCAACCTTTAGATTACGAGTCCAACGCCCTAACCACTAGACTACAGCGGCGGCTGTAAGCGACTGTGTTGTTCAGAAAGTCTGATTGATTCAAGAATACCTGTAATGCACGGAAAATGTCCCAAAAATGTCCTTATTCAACTATCTACTTATTGTATTATTCAATTTGTCTTGATACTTAATTATTTCATTTGTTATCTCATCCCTATGATTTGATTATTTCTCTCCTTTCTGTATTATTTCATTCTTATGCATGGTTATTTTGGTGGTATTTGGTTTGTCCTTTTCGGTGTGTTATTAACGAATGTTCACACACACACACACACACACGCACGCACGCACGCACGCACGCACGCACGCACACACGCGCACGCACGCACGCACGCACGAACGCACGCACGCACACACACACACACACACAACACACACACACACACACACACACACACACACACACACACACACACACACACGTACGTCTGATATCACTGTTTAGTGGAAGGACGTTAAACTGAAGAACTAACACACACACACACACGCACGCACGCACGCACGACGCACGCACGCACGCACGCACGCACGCACGCCACGCACGCACACACACACACACACAAACAAACAAACAAACAACAAACAAACAAACAAAACTTCACATCAAACATAAAAAGCAGTGCAAACATCAATGATTGAAAGCCACACGTGTTTAGTGGTTCTGTTCTGTTTTGTTCTGTGTTTTTTTCCCCCTGTTTTTATGAAAGAAACAGATAGCAACCTCCGCGATTAAAAACGAATCAAATTAATGAAATTGAATGATCCAGTTTCTTTCTTCTTTTTTTTTTTTTTCTAACCCCTAATCTTGAATTTCAAACAATGTTGCACGTGTTGCTGATCCGGTGAGAAAAGTGTCTGTTGCACTTGGGTTGCGTGCGAGTCCGAGCTTACTGTAGCAGAGGGTCGGCTGGGATTTTGGCTCTCTTTCTGTCTGTCTGTCTGGCTGTCTGTCTGGCTGGCTAGCTGTCTGGCTGTCTGTCTCTGGCCAGCTGTCTGGCTGGCTGGCTAGCTGTCTGGCTGTCTCTGGCTGGCTGTCTGTCTCTGTATGGCTGTCTGATTGGCTGTCTGTCTCTGTCTGGCTGTCTGTCTCTGGCTGTCTTCTGTCTGGCTGTCTGTCTCTGTCTGGCTGTCTTCTGTTGGTTGTCTCTCTGGCTAGCTGTCTGTCTCTGTTTGTCTGGCTAGCTGTCTGTCTGTCTGTCTCTGACTGGCTAGCTGTCTGGCTGTCTGTCTCTGACTGGCTAGCTGTCTGGCTGTCTGTCTCTCTGGCTAGCTGTCTCTCTGGCTAGCTGCCTCTCTGTCTGGCTAGTTGTCTCTCTGTCTGGCTAGCTGTTTCTCTTTCTCTGTGACTAGCTGTCTGTCTCTCTGTCCGGCTTGCTGTCTCTGTTTCTCTGACTAGCTGTCTTTCTCTCTGTCTGGCTGGCTGTCTGGCTGACTGGCTGGCTGGCTGGCTGGCTGGCTGGCTGATTCTCTTTTGATTGATAATCTTTATTCTCAAGGGTTAGAGACAAGTATTGACAGTGTATATGTCTGCCAGTATGCCTATCTTGTTTTTGTGTCTTCCTGTCTGTCAGTCTTTTTCTCCGTCTGTCTGCTTGTCTGTTTCTCTGCCTGTCTTGTTTGTGTGCCTGCCTGCCTGTCTGTGTCTCTATCTGCCTGCCTGTCTGTGTCTCTATCTGTCTGCCTGTCTGTGTCTCTATCTGTCTGCCGATCTGTGTTTCTATCTGTCTGCCTGTCTGTAACTCTGCGTGTCTCTTTGTGTGACTGCCTGCCTGTCTGCATCTCTGTCTGCCTGCCTGTCTGTCTTATTTTGTAGTCTGCCACATCTTTATTTTCTTTTGTTATTCTTTCATTGTTTGTTTGTTTCGTTCTTAGGCTAGGTTCACTAATTTTTAGATTGTATGTATGCGACCGTTATTGCCCACCATTAAGGTAGCCACATTCCGACTTCCTTTATGAGGGACTTATGTTTTTCAGATTTTTTTCTGTTACTGCTTAATTAATTTGATGCATTTGTTTTGTTTCATTTTTGTTCCTATTGTTCGGGTATTTCTCCTTTTTCCTATTTTTTTTAATTCGTTCTTTCTTTCTTTGTTTTTTTCCGCTCTTTCTTTCGCTCTTCTTTTTCATTCTTCCTCTCCGTGTCTTCTTTTACTCATTCTTTTTTTTTTTTTTTTTTTAATTCTTTCTCGACTTTTTTTGTCGTTTGTTATTTTTGTCTTCTTTTTAAAAACGTCTAACATCTCCCTTCTTGCAATTTTTTTTCTGGTTTTTCTTTTCTTTCTCTTTTCTAATTCAATTAGTTTTGTTTGTCATGCGTCCTTTCTTTTTTTTTATTCTGATAGTTTTCTGTCTTGCTTTCTTTCTATCATTTCTTTCTCTTTGTTCTTTTCTTTAAAAAAAAAAATTCTTCCCTTATGTCTTGACTTCTTTCTTTCACTCTTTCGTGTCTTTCTTAGGGTACTTCTACCAAACAACGGTATCGATTTAGCGCCGCCCCCCCCCCCTCTCACCGTCTTTTTTTCTTTAAAAAAATCTGTTCTAGATATTTTTTTTCGCTTTGTTTACTTTGAAGCTGTATTGGTCTGTCTATGTTCTTTGGATGTTTCTTTTGTAGTTTTTTTTTTTTAGGGTTTTTTGTTGTTGTTCTTCAGTTAGAACTCAAGAGGTTCATCAATAGTGAGATTTTTTGTGTGTTTGACCGGTTTTTTTTCCCCCTATCATTAGGATAGCTGCATTCCAACTTCAGAGAAACAGTTGGAGATCGAACTTGCCAATTTTGCCAGAACAGTCAGGAGGTTACTTCCTCTTCTTTCTGGATTTCAGCCGTTGTGGATTTTTTTTTTTGGCGTGCACGTGTCCATAAGCACGTGAGTCCCACTGGTTCAGAGTATCCCCTGAAAGGCTCGACATTCAGTTCGATTTTACCATCAAACTCATTAACTGGGAAGAGAGGATGAGGCTGGGAGTCGAACCCAGAACATGGTTGGGAATCGAACCCATGACATAGCTGGGAATGAAACCCATGACATAGCTGGGAATGGAACCCATGACATAGCTGGGAATGGAACCCATGACATAGCTGGGAATGGAACCCATGACATCGCTGGGAATGGAACCCATGACATAGCTGGGAATGGAACCCATGACATAGCTGGGAATGGAACCCATGACATAGCTGGGAATGGAACCCATGACATAGCTGGGAATGGAACCCATGACATAGCTGGGAATGGAACCCATGACATAGCTTGGAGTCGAACCAGAATATCACGGTGAACGTCTAAACCGTCCTGCCACCTTCCTTCGTATGTTAAGATGGAAGCTTGATTGGTGTGTCTTTGTTGTTCTTTCTTTACAAAATGCATTTTCTGTGATTTGAAGGTAGACCAGGAAAACACCTGCAGTACTTACTTCTTTTGCTTTATCTGATTCACGTGTTTTAATGCACTTTTTCCATGTTACTTTTGTAGTTAATCTGTTGTTGGTTTGTTCATTGGAATATCTTTGAGAGCTTAAGTTCTGAACAATGGAAAAATGGTAAATTTTGTTCATCTTAAAAAAAAAAAAAACATAGGCAAATACCTTCAAATGAAAGATAGGGCCAAACAAAACATTAGCTTTTGATTCTCTGAGAAAAAACCCCCAAACAAATAACAAACAAAAAGAAATATAGGCAGATACCTTCAAATGAAAGATAGGCACAAACAAAACTTTAAATTTTGTTTCTTTCAGAAAAATCCCAAACAAATAACGAACAAAAGAAATATAGGCGGATGCCTTCAAATGAAAGATAGGCACAAAACAAAACTTTAACTTTTGTTTCTCTCAGAAAAAAACAAACAAATGACAAACAAAAGTACATACAGGCACATGAAAGATAAAGCAGCATGAAACATAATTGGCTAGAAGATACAAGTAGTGGCTTGTTTTGGAAAGAAACAGATGTCTACTTTTTGATTTTTTTTAAAAATCCAATTAATGAAATTGGAAGATCTCGTTTTCGCCCTCATCTAGAATTTCACAACATTGTACGTGATGCTGATCTCAGGGGAAAAGAGTCTGTCACGTACGTGGATTGCATGCGAGTCTGAGTCTACACACACCCAGGGATATAATTATGTTGGATCAGGGTGTGTGTGGTGTGTGTGTGTGTGTGTGTGTGTGTGTGTGTGTGTGTGTGTGTGTGGTGGTGTGTGTGTGTGTGCGCGTGCGCGCGTAAGTGTGTATGTGTGTGCGTAAATGTGTGTGCGCGTAAGTGTATGTGTGTGTGTGTGTGTGGTGTGGTGTGGTGGTGGCGGGTGTGTGTGTGCGCGCGCGCGCGTGTGTGTGTGTGTGTGCGTGTGCGTGTGCGTGTGTGTGTGTATGTGTGTGAGTGAGAGAAAAAAAAAAAAGAGAGAGAAAAGAGAGAGAGAGAGAGAGAGAGAGAAGGAGAGAGAGAGAGGAGAGAGAGAGAGAGAGAGGCATTATCTAAAATCAGAGAGAGGGGGGGGGGGGGGGCATTATCTAAAATCAGAGAGAGAGGGGGGGGAGGGGCATTATCTAAAATCAGAGAGACAGACAGACAGACAGACAGACAGACAGACAGACAGACAGACAGAGAGGGGGGGGGGGGGGCATTATCTAAAATCCTATACTTTTACACAGTTTTTTGTTGTTGTTGTTTTTGTTGTTGTCTATACTACTTTATTTGTTTTGGTTTTTGTTGCGCTTTTGCTGTCTTGTTTTCTAAAGTATGGGGCTACTCTTATTTTATTCGTTCATTTGTTCTGTCTTTCTTTCCTCTCTTTCTTTAATTCTTTTCTAGTGCGTTGCATTCTTTTAGTGGTTTTTTTTCTGTTTGATACTTGTTCTTACCGTACAGCCTTGTTTTCTTTCTTTCTCTCTTTTTTTCTTTTCTTTCTTTTCTTTTTCTTTCTTTCTTTCTTTCTTTC
>CM060342.1:13939434-13941934 GCA_030674155.1 Stramonita haemastoma | reverse complement strand
TATTTTTTTGTTTGTGGTTTTATAGAAAGGCAAGGAAGCACATGGTCTCCTTTCAGTTCACGTTTTTTGTTGTTGTTTATTTGTTTATTTGTTTGCTTATTTGTTTATTAACCTGTACTTTTTCTGCTTTGTTCTCCGATTGGTGTGCTTTGTTTGTTTATTTGTTTGTTTGTTTTTTTATCTCTCTTCTTCTTTGTACTTCTATTACTTGAATCATCTCTTCTCTCTTTTTCTTTTTCACTCATTTTACGCTTTTCACTTGTCTGTTCGTTTGTCTGTCTGTTCGTTTGTCTGTCTGTCTGTCTGTCTGTCATTTTCTTCAGTGTTCGGTCTGTCTTTCTTTTGTACTGTCGATCTTTCGTTTCTGGACTCACCTTCTGTCTTGTGTAGAATGCCTTTTGTGTCCTTTCCCTGTCTGTCTGTCTGTTTGTCTGTCTATCTATCTGTCTGTCTCAAATTTTGTTACAGTAACTCTCTGTGTGTCTCTCTGTGTCTGTCTGTCTCTCTGTTTGCCTGTTATAGTAACTATGTGTCTGTCTGTCTGTCTCTGTCTGTCTGTCTGTGTCTGTCTGTCTGTCTGTGTCTCTGTCTCTCTCCCCACCCCTCCCCTCTCTCTCTCCCCTGTCTCTCCCCCTACCCTCCCTCTGTGTCCTCCCTCCCTCCCTCTCTTTTTAAAGCTTCCTTCTTGTGTCTTTGTTTCTGTCTCCCTGTGACCTGCTTTCTCTCTCTGGTTTTGTATGTGTGTGTCTCCTTCATAATGGGAACACTGTTAGTGATATTGTTAGCTAAAGGTGCTGTAACTCATCTTTCACAAAGCAATGTAATTATGATGTATACGGAAGTAACGAATACGCTGGTGAAACATAATGCCGCTTCAAAGCAGTGATTTGAAAGAAAATACATTCTTCAAAAATATTACAAGCGAAATAAACAAACAAGCAAACAAACAAAAGAAATTCAAATCTTGAAATCGGTTTGTTGCATGTCAGAAATTTATACTGAATTGAAAAGGGGGGAGGGGGGGGGGGGGCTTTTTTAATTTTTGGTTTTTGTTGGGTTGGGGGGGTTGTCAAATTCTG
Organism: Stramonita haemastoma; assembly: GCA_030674155.1. Taxonomy (NCBI): domain Eukaryota; kingdom Metazoa; phylum Mollusca; class Gastropoda; order Neogastropoda; family Muricidae; genus Stramonita; species Stramonita haemastoma. Next base: position 13,940,855 of record CM060342.1, on the reverse strand, counting down.
GTGGTGGGGGGGGGGGGGGGGGGGGGGGGGGGTATTAGTTTTGTTCCTTGGAGAGTTTTGGGGATATTTTCTTGTTTTTTTTTCTTTTTTTTTGGGGGGGGGTGCTTTTTGTTTTGTTTTGGCTTGGTTTTGGACTTTGTTTTTATCCTTCTGCTCAATATGTTATACAAGCAGACAAGTAAAGACGCAACACCCAAGTGTCTGGCAGAGCAAAATTTTCAGTTTATTTAAAACCTTCTTCAGGTTTACAGATTGGCCAACTCTGCACAAGATGTTATGAGTACACACGGGACATCGGTTTATAGTCCTTTTGTTTTAATTTTCTTTCCTCGGCTAGAGCTTCGAGATTCACCAAAGTTTATAGTTTCACCCGAAAGACTTAGCATTGGAAGGGAGTCAAACCCGATGCTAAATCAAGCGAGAAGAATTCCGCACTCTTAATACCTCCACCACGACCCGAACCCATCATGTGCTTTAGATTACGAAATCAACGCTCAAACCACTGAACATTTCCACTCCTAGACGGAAGAGACGTTGGCGTAGCATTATTATTTTTTTTTTCTTAATTTATTCTTTTATATCGAGGATAATGGATATAGCATGGGATATAGTGCACATAATGATCTGTCTATGGTGAATTCTGAAGAAGAAAAACTGCCATTCTCCTTCAACTTTTCGTTGCGTGCGTCACTGATGTCTCTCACGTTTGGCGGAGAAGAATTTTGATTGTGTTGTGAGCGAACCCTTACAGGGCCTCAAAGTGGTAAAGGACCCCAAATCTGTTGTTTCCTAGTTTGTGTTTGTTTTTTGTCTTGTTGTTGCTTTGTGTGTGTGTGTGTGTGTGTGTGTGTGTGTGTGTGTGTGTGTGTGTGTGTGTGTTTTGCGTGCGATAATTCTGGTCTTACCTCCGTCATTTTTTTTTTTTTGGTATATTACCCGTATGTCGATTCCGAGCTTTGGTATCTGACATTTGTTCCCGCAGCCAATCAGAACTTAGCAGCTGAGTTTCAAGGATTCCGAAATGCTGCTCTATGGGGTAAGATCAGTCTGTTAGAAAACAATTTAGTGTCAAGTTATCTCGTTACTCTGAAAGAGTCGATTGTCATCCATTTTCTGTGCTTGCACTTTAAATGTAAGGCATTTTCAGTTATTATTTAGCTCAGACTGACCACTTGGTTAGATACAAACCTTATGACCTCCATTACATCCTTTCAAAAGGATCCCCAAACATAAGGCACAAAGATTTACTAGGTGTTTTATTTTCTCCTATTCATTTTTGTTTTTGTTCAGCATATATTCTAAGCATATTTTCTTTCTCTTTTTATCGTTGTCTTTTGATAGCAGCTTCAAAAGGCCACAGAGATATCAAATATTTTTGTGAATGCTATTTGCAATTTTAAATTCTGGAAAGTGTCTCTCTG
>CM060342.1:13931934-13934434 GCA_030674155.1 Stramonita haemastoma | reverse complement strand
ATATCTTCGATTTTGTCAAAATCAGGGAAAAATTTCCATGTATTTGGTTTCACAGAAACCCATTTCTCCTCCCATATTTCAGACAATGACATCTCAGTTCCAGGCTACAATACTATCCGTAGAGACTCCCTTATTCATAAAGAAACTGGTATAGTTGTTTATGTTCATAAATCAGTTCAGTTCAAAAGAGTTACAAGTTTAGAGCAACTTCATATAGAAACAATTTGGATTGAAATTAAACTAAGAAATTCCAGACCAATTCTCTTATGCTTTCTATATAGAAATCCTAAAGAAAAAACAGAATGGATAGATCACTATATTTCAATGATGGATAGCATAGATAAAGATTATGATGATATTATTATACTAGGTGATTTCAATATTGATTTATTAAAACCAAATAATCAGTGGATACAGACGTTTGAATCTTTCAACTTGAAACAATTGATAACTTTACCAACTCGTGTTACAAGTATTTCAAAAACTTTGATTGATCATATATATGTTGTTAATAAAGAAACTATTGTAGAGGTGAACGTTCCACTTTCTGGCTGCAGTGATCATTTTCCTGTATGCATAACATGGTCCAAAAAAGGAGTAAAATTCCGAAAGTTAGCCATAAAACTATAACTTATAGAAATTTCTCTAACTTTAATAGTAATGCCTTTCTACAGGACCTCCTAAATTCACGTTTGAACGATGTTTATCAAATTACTGATCCCAATTTAGCTACTGAATATTGGTATTCTATCTTTTATAATGTTTACAATAAACATGCTCCATTACAAATTAAGAGAGTTAAATACAAAAACAAAACCACCTTGGCTTACTGGCCAAATACAGGAACAAATATATCATAGGGATTGTTTATTAAAGAAAGGTTTAAGAGAAGATTATAAAAAACAAAGAAATTTTGTAACTTCACTTTTACGAGCTGAAAAAAAAAAGTATTTTGAGGCACTTCTAAAAAAACAACAGGGACAATAGATGTATCTGGAAAGCTATTAACCAGCTCACCAAAAAAGTTTTCATAAAAACTCAAATATTTGCTGTGATATATCTGCTGACAAATTAAATCTTCATTTCTCATCTGTTGCCAACCAGTTAATCGTTAAGGATAAATCAGAAGACAATGACTTAAAAAAATTGAAAACCTTTTGCGACAGTAAAAATATTCAATCTAAAATTGAGATAGAACTTATTACAGTTAATGAGGTGTTTACTGCTTTACGTCGACTAAAACAATCATCAACACGTGGTCTTGATGGATTAGATGGGAAAATTCTAAAACTCTCCGCATAACTATAGCAGAAACACTTACATATGTCTACAATCTTTGCATAAGCAAAAACACATTCCTAAGATCTTAAAACAGGCAAAAATTATTCCTTTACATAAATCAGGAAATCCTCTGACCCATCAAACTACAGACCGATATCAATATTGTCCACTCTTTCAAAACCATTAGAGCAGCACATTCATAAAAGTTTACTAGCCCACTTAAACAAATATAATCTGTTACACCCAAATCAATCTGGATTTAGAGCAAACCATTCCTGCCATACTACCCTTGTAAAAATGACAGATAGATGGTTACTTAATATGAATAGAAAAGAATTCACAGGTATACTCTTTATTGATTTTGCTAAAGCTTTCGATGTTATTGACCACAAACTTTTACTAAGAAAGCTTGCAATCTACAAACTATCTTCCAGTACCCTCAAACTGATTTCATCTTTCCTATCTGAGCGACAGCAAAAAGTATATCTAAACAACACTCTTCAACTTTTCTTCTAAATAACTTTGGTGTACCACAAGGATCTGTGCTTGGTCCCCTATTGTTTCTTCTGTTATATAAATGACCTGCCATTGAATATAAAAGTACAAAACGAATTATTTGCAGATGATACAACTCTTCATACCAGCCACAAAAACCCTCTCCAAGTAAGTCAAAGTTTACAAGAACATATAAATATCATTATTGAAAAGGACACAAATGAACCATATGGCCCTTAATCCAGGTAAAACAAAATTCATGCTATTATCAACAAACAAAAACGTCAAAATCTAAACCACGAACTTACCTTCTATTTATGTCAACAACTTCAAAATTGAAGAAGTTTCTAGTCACAAAATTTGGGTGTAACCATCGATAACAGTTTTGTCTTGGTCTGTACACATACGTAATCTAACAAAGAAAATTGCCTCCCAAACTTACCAATTAAATAAGATCAAACACTTTCTTAATCTGAATGCAAGGAAAATATTTTTTCATTCATTTATTCAGTCTATTTTGGATTATGCGTCTACACTATGGGACTTAGCAAGTAATAACCTATTGAAACCATTAATCAGTATTCATAAACGAGCTATCAAAATAATAGTAGATAAGTCATCTTCATTGATATTTTCAGATTACAAAAAATGTAAATTCTTCCTCTCAAAACAAGATTGCTCTTTAATAAAGGTGTACTAATGCATAAAATTCTTCATGGTAAGT
>CM060342.1:13918768-13921268 GCA_030674155.1 Stramonita haemastoma | reverse complement strand
CACAGAGAGAGAGAGAGACAGACAGACAGAGACAGAGACACAGACAGAGAGAGAATTAAAATGTCGAAGCTGCAGAGACAGAAAGGTCTGGGGAATAGGGTTGGGGTAACACACACACAGCCATGCATACAAAAGCAGAAGGGAGTAGAGGTGTTACACACAGACAGATACAGACAGACAAAACAGACAGACAGACAGACAGACCACACACACACACATACACACACACACACACACACACACACACACACACACACACACACAACACACACACACCACACACACACACACACACACACACACACACACACAGAAAGAGAATTAAAATTTCGAAACTGCAGAGACAGAAAGGTCTGGGGAACAGGGTTGGGGTAACTCACACACAGCCATGCATACAAAAGCAGAAGGGAGTAGAGACAGAGACAGACAGACAGACAGACAGACAGACAGACACACACACACACACACACACACACACACACACAACACACACACACACACACCACAACACACACACACACACACACACACACACACACACACAACACGACAGCACAGGGGTGTACGTTACGCGCAGATAAATTCTTTAAGAGACAAGGGAAAGTACAGCAGCGAGGGAGAGGAGATGGGCGCCGCCCTCAATATGCTGGCCCCCTAGAGAAGCTGAGGTCTCTGACACATCGCTCCCCTAACGACCACCTAGGATATTGGAATACCTTCGCTTACTTTGTACGCGTTTCACAAAATTGCTTTTTGGTGGGTTGGTATCTAGAAATGTTGGCGTGGTTTTTTGTATTGTCATCACAACTAGATTTTTGTCTGTGTGTCATTAGTCATCTGTTGTCGTTTGGTGTGCCTTTACAAAGCACCACCACTCATTGGTTCTATCTGCGCTGTGTGGTTGTGGTATGGTGTGGTGTGGTGTGGTGAGGTGTGGTGTGGTGAGGGTGTGGTGTGGTGTGGTGTGTGGTGTGGTGAGGTGTGATGTGGTGTGGTTGTGATGTGGTGTGGTGTGGTGGTGGTGTGATGTGGTGCCGTGTGGTGTGGTGTGATGTAGTGTGTGGTGTGGTATGGTGTGGTGTGGTATGGTATGTGGTGTGGTGTGGTATGGTGTGGTGCGGTGTGGTATGTGGTGTGGTTTGAAGTGGTATGGTATGGTGTGGTGTGGAGTCGAGTTTAGGTGTGGTGTGGGGGTGTGGTGTGGTGCGGTGTGGTGTGGTGCAGTGCAGTGCAGTGCAGTGCAGTGCGTTGCGTTGCGGTGCAGTTGCAGTACAGTACAGCACAGCAGTGCAGTATAAACATAGTATAGTGCATATTAAACGTTCTGTATACGAAAACGTTTCCTCGGAAAAAAGTGAAAAGTGGAAGACATACACAGACATACAGACAGTGGATCACCCCCTTTAGCTGTGGTCACCCAGTGCAAAGCCATTAGCAGCAGTAATTGGTGCATCACGAGCAAGAAGAATGTTTCTTTCTCTCGCACAGGTAAGCAGCAGCTTGAAAACGAAGCGTAATGAGCACCAAAAGACAAACAAAAACCGCCAAAAGGTGAAAACCTAAAACCCCAAAAAGCAAAACCCGACCAAATCAAACATGAAAATTGATAGCTTTATTTTTTTTACTCGCCATGTTTTTTGCTTGAGACGTAACGAACTGGCTTAATCGTGACGATCTCCAATTTGTATGTATAGTTTATGACTTTTTTTTTTTTAAATTGGCATCACAAACAGGGGGGAAAGTTGAAACTTTAGAATATTGAAAGTTTGTTTGTTTGTTTGTTTGGATTTATTTGTGTTTGCTTCCTCTCGCTCTTAGAGAGAGAGAGAGAGAGAGAGAGAGAGAGAGAGAGAGAGAGAGAGAGAGAGAGAGAGAGTGTGTGTGTGTGTGTAGTGTAGTGTAGCGTAATGTAGCGTAGTGTAGCGTAGTGTAGTATAGCGTAGCGTAGTGTTGACCACGTGTGTGTGTGTGTGTGTGTGTGTGTGTGTGTTGTGTGTGTGTTTATGTAAGCGCGTGTCTATTACCCCTGTGTGTGTCTCCTTATCCATCACTCTCAACATTTCTCTACGTATCAGTCTTTCGTTGAATAAAAAATCTGGATTGCCTCATTTTTCTTTCAAATGCTCTTCGGGTAAGATTAAAAGCCGATGTACCGCGTACCAATACACGGCAGAACATATTACGCACATATTCAAACCTACCTGTCCCGCCTTTCGGAAGAGTAGGCCATTGTGTGCCGATGGGAACAGATGACAACATTTACAAATCTGCATGCACACAGAAACCGGATGTAGAAACAAACAAGCACATGAGTGCTCACTCCCTTATCCCCGAAATAAACGAATAGATAAATAAATTAATGAAAATATTCGATTTATAGAACAGACAGTTCTGTGCTCACAGGCATTGAAAAAAGACGTGACACTAGAAACAGACGTGAGCACTCAAGCGCCCACATAACTATACACAGCAGAATATGGAAGGAAACAGCTGAAACAAC
>CM060342.1:13906268-13911268 GCA_030674155.1 Stramonita haemastoma | reverse complement strand
AGGTAATTGGCATAAAAGTGGATGTGAGACGGTCCTGGTAAACTACTTGTCTTCTATTTATAAGGAAAGAGGATATAAGTTCAACTGATTCTGGGTGTAGACCATACATGTGTAATTTTCTTAATAAGAGAGCATGATCAATTGTATCGAAAGCCTTAGCAAAATCAACAAATATGGTCCCAGTAAACATATCATTATTGATGTTTTCATGCCACTGTTCTATAAGATTCGTTAGTAAAGTATGGCATGAATGATCTTTTCTGAATCCACTTTGATTTGCATGAAACAAGTTATAATTAGTAAAATGGGATAAGAGGTGGTGTTTAAGATGTTTTTCGAGTGGCTTAGATAACGTTGACAGGATTGAAATTGGTCTATAGTTTGAGGGTTCATTTGGATCACCAGATTTATAAAGTGGTAGAACTTTAGCATCTTTAAACGCTTGAGGAAAGCTTGATTTTTCTATACAAAGGTTATAAATATAAGCAATGTGTTCAGATATTATGGGTGCAGAAATTTTCAAAATTTTGCTGTCAATGTCATCCAAGCCCCGCGATTTTGACTGTTTTGATGAACACAGCTCCTTGTACACCTCATGAACACCAATGAATCCAAATTTCAGCTTTGATTGACATTTTTTGGAATTGCAAAAATCCTGCAACAGAAGTAAATTGTTACAATTAGTATAATCATCTGGAATAATTTTTTCTCCTACAGTAGAGAAATGTTTATTCATTTCTTCAACTGATAAGTTGTTTGATAATGGGGCTATAGATATTAAAGGTTTACCAGATAACTGGTTTATGGCTTTCCAAAGTGATTTAACATCCTTTTTTGATGAAATGAGCTCACTGAAATATTTCTTTTTTGCTGCTCTTTTTAATACTGTTACCTTGTTCCGTTGTTTTTTGAAGGTGTCATCCTTACCTGTTGTTTTCAATAGGAAATCACGTTTAGCTATGGCTGTTTTAATTTCATCAGAAAGCCATGGAGGCTTTTCTTTGAATTTGACCCGTTTTGTTTTTAGTGGTGCATGCTTGTTATAAACAGAGAGAAAAGTTTTGTACCACACATCAAGAGCCTCTTTAGGGTCATTATACTGATAAACTTTTGAAAAATTGGCCATACATAAATCAAACAGAAATTTGTCTGTATCAAACGATTTGTAACTTCGGAAAGAAATGCATTTGTGCCTACAAATGGGAATTTTAGAACCCTTTTTTGACCAAGTTAAACAAATCGGAAAGTGATCACTGAGCCCAAATATAGGTACAGATGTTTCTATTATATTAGATGGATTAGTTGCATAAATGTGATCAATCAATGTTTCAGAAGATGACACTTTTCTTGTTGAGGTGTTAATTAATTGTGATAGACTATATGATTCATAAATGCTTTTCCATTTGTTGTGGGGTTTATGTAAATCAATATTAAAGTCACCAAGTAAAATTAGTTCTGTTGAACGGCTTGATACGTCATCCATCAGGAGTTCAAAACGATCAAACCATTCAACTCGTTCGTCTGGGTTTCTGTAAAAGAAACCAATTAACATTGGTTTAGTCCCTTTTAAATTAATCTGAATCCATATACATTCAATACCATATTTGTCAAAATGGCTGATCTGTTTATAACTAACTGATTGGTGTACATATACTACTAGTCCTGTTTCAAGAGTGGCTTTGGCATCTCTTCTAATGGTAATGTATCCAGGAATTGATACAACATTATTTGATACTTTTTCTGACAATCTAGTTTCAGAAAAACCAAAAACATGAAAGCAATCATTTTCGTTAGTAATAATGGGGTGCATGTCAGATATTTTGTTTAATAGGTGGCATATATTTAGATATCCTACTTTAAAACCAAATTTAGACAACCACTTCTCCACTTTGAAATTATTTGCCATTATACTGCAAACAATCAGTCAAAAATCAAAATGACAAATAATTGGAAACACACATACAATTAATAACCTTATCTATTTAACTATACTAACATAGTAACTATACACTTTAACTTTAAACATTTACACACGAGGAAAACAACTGGTAAAAAATTTACTGAAGAAAAAGTAATCCAACTAACTGGATGAACAAATAGTCAAGAAATGCAATGGTAAATGCTGTGAACAGCACAAATCCAAAGTAAATCAATGTGATTACAAGCAAGAAATGAAACAAGCAAAACCCGGTATACCACCTCAAATGAACGTAGTGGTAGAGAAAATACCGTGCAGAACAAAAATGCAATTCAAAATCTTCAGTCCCCTTGTCCACTCGGTCATGTGTCCTGCATAACAACCATAGCACAACACACACACACACACACACACACACACACACACACACACAACACACACACACACACACACACACACACACACACACACCTCCACACGCCTGCATACTAATTTAATAAGTGAATAAGAAAATGTTCTAAAGCATCATAAAATTATCAACTGAATCACCAAATCACCATATCCACTGCCTTTGGTCATGCTGGGCTACTAGCTGTGAGGCAAGCTGCATAAGCTGCTGTGCACACTGACCAGCAGGGATGGCTGGGGTCCAGCTTTGTGAAGGCGGGTTGTGCATGTTTGGGGGATTAAACCCAAGGGAAGCAGAACCCATGGGAAAGTTGGACTGTCTCTGACTGAAGTCAGCATTTTGTGCATCCTGACGAGGGTAGTGATGTGAGAAGGGGAATCTGGGATGAGGGGCACTGGGAATCCTATAGTCTGGGTAGGAGAATGGAGGTGGACATGGAACAGATGACTGCAGTCCACCAGTCTGAGGCTGATTGTTTCCATCCAGGAATGATACATTCCTGGTGGATTCTTGATGATGGGATCCATGGAGAGAATCACCAGGATGATCAGTATTATTCTGAACCACCCGGCGATTCTCTACCAATGGTAATGGTGGAAATTCACTGACAGACAGGAGTGGCTTCCCCTGTATTCTTCCATCCTTTACAGGTTTGGATAAAGACCTGGGGACTGAACCAAAATTTTGTTTGGTGATCCAGGAGTTATCTGAAATAGGCTGAATACGTGAATCATATCTCTTGCCAATAGCCTGGACTATATTGTCTGAGGGTTTTGAGTAACGTGAATGGGGAGTCTGGGGGAGAAATTGTTTGAAATTAATTGCTAGGCGGGCTGTTCCCTTTGGACTGGGGTGAATGGCATCTTTGTATAAAGCCTGACGTGGGGCACCATTTACAGTGAGAAAATTTTCATGATTGTCAATCATGTCTATCTGCATGTTAGTGCAGGCTGTGTGCATATTTATATTAGATGGTGCTATGGTATTGTTTAGATGGTGTCTACCACGGGCAGGAAGAATGGAACTGAGAACTATACAAGCTGCAGGGAAACATGTTTTGCTCAAAGATATAAGCTTGGTCCAATTTTGAGTGGACATGGGTCCTCTTGGACAATCATTTATTCCTGTATGTATGATAAGGGTTTTTACCTGTTCATGTTTAGCTAGATCTTGCAGCCAATTAATAATGTCTAATACAGATAGTCCTGGAATGCATATTTTATAGAGAGAGTTACTCTGGTTATCCAGTCTTTTTGGATTGATATGTCTGATCACAGAGTCTCCTATCAAAACAGATGAAGCCTCGGCAGGGATGTTCAGTTTATCTAGTATCTGCTTAGCAGTTTGTTCTACTTCTGTTTTGGTCAATGAAATTTCATTCTGGGCTGAATCAGTTTGTTTAGATGAGGCAGTCGTTTCCTTTTGTGAAAGGGAATGGGTTTTTCTGCTCTCTGAAAGATCTGGCCCCTGATTTAGATCTGACAGAGTCTGAAATCGGTTGCTGACAGACACATTGATGACCTCATCACATTGTTTGTCATTGTCGTCACAGTCAACGTGAGAGTCAGTAGAATGGTTGGGAATGTTGTCAGTCACTGTGGAGTGTGCATGTGATGGCGGGCATGGAGAGTGACTGGGGACATGCACCAGGTTCTCTTCAACCTTGGTGCCTTTATCAATGTCACACATGTCAGAAGGTTCACATTGAGTGAAAACATCCTTTAGTACACATGGCTTTTGCTTTGTTTGATTTAACTGGGAGGAAAGAGAACCCAGACATGTTTTCAGAGATTGAGTTTCTTTTACCAGGCTGTTAAAAGCTGTGTTTAAGTTAGTAACACTAGCCTTTAAATCAGTAATCATAGACCCTAAGGATTCTTCCCTGAGGTCAATATGATGCTTAAGTTCCTTTTTTAGTGAAACTTTTGAATCTTCCTGATTTATAAGGAAATTAGATGCTAAGTCAGACTGATTACTAAGAATAAGTTCTAGGGTTGATTCAATGTTTCCTAGTTTGTCGGATACAGTTTTGTTATTATGTAGAGAAGGACACAGTGTTCGCCTCCGATATTTCTTTGCTGATTTGATTGCTTTTGGAGTGTCTTTTAAAGTTACTTTTTGACTTTTTCCCACGCAACTAGTAGAAGTTGGAGTTTCTGATAAGTTGGAAGCACATTGTTTGTCATCGTGGCTCGACACATTGCCAGTCTCACTTGAGTTAGTTGTCATTGTTTGTAAGGGTTGTAATAAAGGCGATGCATAGGAAGCATCATTTCTGTGCGCTTCCAAAATGTCTTCATCAAAGTACCACTGGTTTGATGGTGGAAAAGAAGATGCCAAAGGTAGAACAGCAGTTACACTGATATCTTCACTGGGAGTGGACAACACAATGTGCTTGTCTTCATCTTTTAAAAAGGTAAATGGCACTGAAAGCAGAGCTTTCTTCAGGTTCTGCAAATCTGGGTTTCTGGAATACTCTGTCACAAAGTCTTTCAGAACTTCAAATTCTTTTTTGTCCCAGTTTTCACAATCAACACCCTGGCACAACAGAGTTCCTGTGCTTTGACATGTAAAATACAGGGAAAGAGTTATACGTTTTGATCCCTGAAAAAAAATGCGCACAACTGACTTTGCCAAGCATGAAGGTTCATCAATCCACAGAGATGGGGAAAG
>CM060342.1:13893768-13898768 GCA_030674155.1 Stramonita haemastoma | reverse complement strand
CTTAGTGCTAGTCGTTGTTCAGAAGATAATTGCTTGAACACTTATGGAAAAATGCTTTTGAATATGTGTACCGCTCTAGATTTATGTATTCTAAATGGTGTATGTAATGGCGACCTTGAAGGTCGCTACACATACATCTCTGATTTTGGAAGCAGCGTAAATGATTATTTTATATTTTCAAGTGAGCTTTTTTCCCTGGTGTATGATACATGTAAAATGTGTATTGTTGAACGGATCGATTCTGATCATATGCCATTAACATGCAGTGTGGTTTTTCCTAATGAAAATGTATATTTTAGAGATATAGCAGCAGATGATCAGATATTAGAAAAGTTAGTATGGAATAATGAAAATGTTGAACTCTTTAGCAAGCTTTTGAATACAGAACAGTCTCAAACAAGAATTAGTAGTGCTATTGATTTAATTGATGTTGATGTAAACAGTGCACTTGAGGTATTTAATAAATGTATGCAAGAATGTGCAGAGTGTATGAAGATGTCTGTTCATGTTAATAGAAATAATAGTAAACAATGCAATGACTGGTTTGATCAGGAATGTAGAACTAATAGGAAGAATGTCAGGAGAATGTTACGTAAATATCGCCAAACCAAAAATGTTAAAGATCGTCACGAATATAGAAAATGTAGACGTGAGTATAAAAATTTATTGGATAGAAAACGAAAACAGTATAATCAGGCGTTATTATCTAATCTTGTTAACGCAATTCGAGATCAAAGAGAGTTTTGGAGTCATGTTAAAAAAGCGTCTTTTAAAAGAAAGCAACCTAGAAATGAAATAAGTCTTGATGTTTGGTTTCACCATTTTCAAACCCTTTTAGAAAAGGAGACAACCACTGAAAACTTACACGTAGATATTGAAAGTGATGGGGACGATGACTACATCAATCGTCCAATTTCCAGAGAAGAAGTCCTTTGTGCACTGAGAAAGTTAAAATCTGGTAAAGCTCCTGGGCCTGATGGCATTATCAGTGAAATATATAAGAATTCAAATGATCAGGTTGTACTGTTTTTTGTGGCTTTTTTCAATGCTTTATTTGATAGGGGCATCTATCCTCAGAGCTGGACTGAATCCATTGTTTTACCTCTGTTTAAAAAGGGTGATCTTAATAATCCAAATAATTACCGTGGTATATCTTTGAGTAACATAAGTAGCAAATTGTTTAGTACTATCATAAATGGTAGAATACAGGAATGGGTAGAATATAATAACATCACTGGTGATCATCAGGCGGGTTTTAAAAAAGGCTATTCCACTGTTGACCATATGTTTGCACTTCTTGCATTGGTACAAAAACAATTTTCCTTGAATAGAAAACTCTATGTAGCTTTCATTGATTTTGAAAAAGCGTTTGATACTGTTAATAGACATCTGTTATGGCCTATATTGTTGAAAAATGGAGTCAAAGGTAAATTATATAAATGTATACAAAGCATGTATGACACGGTGAAATGTAGAGTTAGAAGTGGTGCACAACTGACAGACTGTATTAATTGTACAACCGGGGTAAAGCAAGGTGATGTATGTAGCCCTGTACTATTTTCCCTTTTTATCAATGAACTTGCTGTGAATGTTATTGCTAATGGCAGACATGGTGCCACAATTTCTTATGATGATTTGGAATTGTTTATTCTTTTGCTGGCAGATGACGTTGTATTGTTATCGGAAACTGTTGTCGGTTTACAGACCCAACTGAATAACTTGCAGCGTGCTGCCTCTTCTCTTCAGCTTAAAGTAAATATGACTAAAAGTAATATCATTGTGTTCAGGAAAGGAGGTTACTTGAGTGTGAGAGAAAGATGGGTGTATGGTGATACTATTATGCCAGTTGTCAATGTTTATAAGTATTTAGGAATTCATTTTAGCACGCGTTTAAGCTTTGTTTCTGCTTGTAAAGATCTCTCACATAAGGCAAAACATGCATTGATATGTATCATGAAACGACTATCTTCTTTACAAAATACATCTTTAAAGTTATTCCTAAAATTATTTGATGCTCAGGTTCAACCTATTGCACAGTATGGATCTGAACTATGGGGTTTAAGTAATGCAGCTAGTCAGTGTGAGTCCTTGCATTTGTATGCTTTGAAAAGATTTTTATGTGTCGATAGGCGTACTCCTAATGATTTTGTCTATGGGGAAACGAATAGATATCCAATTTACATAAATTCTGCTATTCAAACCATACGTTATTGGCTTAGACTTTTACAAATGGACGAAGCAAGAATTCCTTTAAGGGCTTACAAAATGTTGTACGAATTAGATATTAGAGGAAAAAATAACTGGGTTACTGATGTGCGTGTCTGTCTATGTAAACATGGATTTGGTGATGTTTGGCTGAATCAAGGTGTTGGTAGTGTAAGCAGTTTTGTTCATGTTTTACGTCAACGTTTGATTGATAGTAGATGGCAAGACTGGGATGATCACATTCAAAGAAGTGAACGATTTAGTTTGTACAGAACTTTTTCCAGTTCACATGAATTGAAATTATATTTGACTCTTGATATGGATTTACACTTGAAATATGTAATGACTAGATTTAGATTAGGTGTGTCTGATTTGACAACGCATTACTTTAGATATAAAGACTTTAACGATAGTGATTTGATTTGTCCATTATGCAAAACAGATTGGGAAGATGAAGTTCACTTTGTACTATGCTGTCCAGCTTATCAGGATATTAGACAGAGATATATATTGCCAAAATATTACTTACAGCCATGTGTTTTCAAATTAAGTTTACTTATGTCATCTGTTCGACACAAGGATGTATGGAATTTGTCTCTTTTTCTGTTAAAGGCGTTTAGGTTGAGGGAAATAGCCACATCATAGTCATGATTCTTGTTACAAATCTATTATAACCAAATTATTGTGTTTTGTTTATGTGATATTTATCGTTTTTTCATGTGTATGTTTTGTTCACTATCCCCTTCATGAGGGGCTATGGCCTAATGAATAAAACATCCGAATCCGAATCCGAATCCGAATCTCTCTGTCTCTCTCTCTCTCTGTGTCTCTCTCTCTCAGTGTCTCTCTATGTCTCTATCGGCGGGGGGTCACGAGAAGTGAAGCGGACAGGGCGTACATTTTCTGTGAGCAGCAGTAAAACTAGAAATTCAGTCAAAAATGCCAGTTACTGGACTTCCAGTGGCTGTGGAGAGGACCTTAGGCGCCCTGCTGACTGACAATGCAGTTTCCAGCTGGAAAGTGGCAGGAGAAGGGGACAGCGTGGTTTTTGTCTTGCGACTGAAACCAGTGGACACAGCAGTGTCAACCAACATGGCGGATCCAACAGTGAATCGCAGCACACAAGCACAGTACTACAGGAAAAAATCGTTTTCTCAAAGACGACGAGATGTGGAGCGTTCTCGAAAGCATAAAGAGAAGCAGGCAAGTGTTGTGTGTGAAAGTGACTGTATCCTCAGTGCCTCGAGTCTGCCTGACAGTGGAGTAGAACAGGGGAATACAGCATGTGTAGATACACATGGAATAGACGTACCAACAACACACACACAAGACATCAACACAAAAACATCAGTTAAGTTGCCATCATCGGTTGATTTAGAACCTCCCTGTATGTCTGATTGTAGTGACTGTGCTGATATGTGTGTTTTGCAGCCTGAGGTGAACGATGATAATATTGTTGGTGCATTCGACACAAGAAATGTCAAACAGTACGTGGCTACTCTAACTGATAGATCCGTACAGAAAAGGCTAAGAGACAGACAAAGAAATACACACTTTAGAAAATCCGTGCTACATCATTCAGACGGTGAAGATATTGTGATGTGTGAATCAGATGACATTGTGATCCAGTGCGCATGCCAACTAGACACTGAGCCAGTATGTGTGTACTGGTTTGTCAAACAGCAAGAGAAAAACATGCTAAAAGAGGAACGTGTCAAACTCGCCAGTTTGCGGAATGGGAAGCGAATCCAGAACACACTACACACGGAGACCCTATCATGTGCTTCAAGGGACTTAGCGACACTTAGAGAACTACTACAGCGGTTTCTTGGCTAGCCTAGACCTAAGGGTGTGTGTGTGACAAAGACTGGACGAAAGAAAGGCTCAGAATGCCGTAACATATCCGGACAGTAAAGAGTTTCGTGTCTCGATGTACATTACTAATCAATGCTGTGGTTTCCATGGCTTGGAGTAGCGTCGTGTGTCAGCTTAAAGCAATTATCGTTATCGTTATTCGGCAACCCCCTTCATGTATGGGCCAATGGCCTTTTTTTCATGAATAAACCTTTCGAGTTCGAGTTCGAGTTCTATGTCTCTATCTCTGTCTGTCTGTCTGTCTGTCTGTCTGTCTGTCTGTCTCTCTCTGTCTCTCTCTCTCTCTCTCTGTCTCTCTGTGTCTCTCTCTCTCTCTCAGCATGTTATGTGCGACACAAAGGCATGTACAAGCAAGCACACATACATACACACGCATAGAAGAACACACGCACGCCTGCGCGCTAACACACACACACACGCACACAATATCCACAAACACACGCGTGCACTCACGTATGCATCAAATACTTCAAATAGTACACAAATCAAATAATATATAAATGAACATACAAAAGTTTTCGCAAGGTTCTTTTAATTTTCCTTATTTTTGACGCTAATGGTAAACCATCGATCAGGCTCGGCTTGGCTTCGGTCTCAGTTCGTTCCCTCTCTGTAGCAGCACTCAACCCACCAGAGACCAGGAGTGTCAAAAGTCGGTTATTAACCTTTCGTCAACTTTCACCAGTTTGGTCAGCCGAGGGTGCCGTGTACCATAGAGACATCCTGCAGGGGAGAGAATTGACAGAAGAAGGGGAGACAATTGACAGGATAGGAAGAGGGGGGAGGGGGTGACAGGATAGGAAGAGAGGGAGGGGGTGAGTAAGAGGAAGAAGTGGGGGTGGAAGGACAGAGAGGGGGGAGGGAGGGAGGGATAGAGAGAGAGGGGGGAAGGAGGGGAGGGAGAGGGAGGGAGAGAGAGA
>CM060342.1:13883768-13886268 GCA_030674155.1 Stramonita haemastoma | reverse complement strand
GTGTGTCACTGGGGGTTGACAGGTTGTTGTTGACAGGCGCAGAACAACCACCGTTTGTCTCTCCCTACCGTCAATTTTGAATGACGAAAGGCACATATCTTGTAGAAGGGCATTCAGAATATGCTCCAGACGCGAAGGCAAACCTACCACTGGCATACTGTCCTCTGTTTTTGTACAAAACCCACAAATTTATAAACGCAGTTTTGAAATTCCGTCCTGCTGGTAGCCAAGCAAGGGAAGTCCGGAGGGGGAGAGAGAAAAGAGAGAGAGAGAGAGAGAGAGAGAGAGAGAGAGAGAGAGAGAGAGAGAGAGAGAGAGAGAGAGAGAGAGAGAGAGAGAGAGAAGCAAGACAAGACAAGACAAGACAAGACAATGCAAAGCAAGAGAGAGAGAGAGAGAGGAAGGGAGAGAGGAGAGAGAGAGAGAGAGAGAGAGAGAGAGAGAGAGAGAGAGAGAGAGGAGAGAGAGAGAGAGAGAGAGAGAAGCAAGACAAGACAAGACAATGCAAAGCAAGAGAGAGAGAGAGAGGAAGTGAGAGAGGAGAGAGAGAGAGAGAGAGAGAGAGAGAGAGAGAGAGAGAGGCAAGACAAGGCAAGGCAAGAGAGAGAGAGAGAGAGAGAGAGAGAGAGAGAGAGAGAGAGAGAGAGAGAGAGAGAGAGAGAGAGAGAGAGAGAGAGAGAGGACATGACAATTCAAAGCAAGAGAGAGAGGGGGGGGGATGTGAAAGCCCCCCAAAATTGCCCCTAAGCCAGCCGTCTTTACAATACGTACAGCATTATTTCTTTCCATATTTCGTTGAGACTCGTGTTGCAGACTCACCATGTTTTTGTGTGCTCAAGAAATACAACAGACACACACAGACTAACAACCAAACTGACAAACACCAGATACACAGACAAGCAGACAGACAGTTGTACAAACACGATTATGGGCAGTACACCAATGTTTTTCCTTGCTTCTTTCAGATTGGTGTTGAAGATTCCTCATTATTCTTTGGCCAGGAAGGAACGAGAGAGAGAGAGGGGGGGGGGGGAGGGAGGAGGGGAGGAGGGGGGGGGAGGAGAGGGAGGAGGGGGGGGAGAGAGAGGGAGGAGAGAGGGGGGTAGGAGAGGGAGAGAGAGGAGAGAGGAGAGGGAGAGAGAGAGGGGAGAGAGAGAGAGAGAGAGAGAGAGAGAGAGAGAGAGAGAGAGAGAGAGAGAGAGAGAGAGAGAGAGAGAGAGGAGACGAGACGATAGAAGAAGAAGAAAGAAAAAGAAAGAAAGAGAAGAGGAGAGACAGAAAGGCAGAGACACAGAGAGAAGTTAAGAGAGGATTAGAGGCCAATGGATTTAATAAAGGAGGGGTGGTATTTTGTTGTTGTTGTTTTTGTTTTGTATTGTATTTTGGGGTTTGAGGGGAGAAGGGGAGCGGTGATTTTTTGTTTCTTTTTGTTTGTTTGTTTTTTGGCTGTGTTTATGTGCCGGGGGGTGGAGGGGGAGACAGTTACATACAGACAGAAAAAGATATCACAGCAATCAGCCTAACACACAGATAAACTCTTTGGATGCTGCTTTCATTCCTAGGCCGCCGGCTCATCATTCACAGCAGAAAGCAAGCAAAAACCCTTCAGCCCTTTTTTTCCTTCTCTCTCTCTCAAACGAACAGGCCTCACACAAAGATACCTAAAGGTACCAACACACGATCCGGTTTTTTTCCCTCTGTACGATAGAAAAACAGAATCTAGAATGTTTTTTTTTTCGTTTGGGTTTTTTTCTCCTTAAGACGTGGTCGTTATATCATTAAGCCCAAACGTACGGATCGTGTATCACTGCCTTAGAAAAAGATGTGAATCTGGGATACCGTGGTCTTGTTGCTGTTGTTGGACGTTTCTCAGCTTAACACTTGGAGTTTGGCGGGGCTATAAGCAAGAAGACTAGATTGGATTGGATTGGGTTGGGTTGGATTGGAACACGTGGGAACTTTTTCAGAATATGCACTATGTCTCATTTATCCCGCTCGGGAATCACTGTGAAACCGTAAGATCCTGTATGAGAAGTTTGTGTGTATGACTGTTTTCAAGTACCTCGCCATAAAGGCAGCCATACTCTGACATCAAGAGGATTTTTTTCCATTGAATGGAGGATATATGATACTACATACATAGAGAGCTTGTCATGACTGAGAAGAATTTGAACATAGCGTTTAAAAACATAGCAACGTTTCAATGTAGGGCTTGACACGTTGCTGACATCCATAATTAATCAACCAAGCTTGTATCCTGAACTATTCCTCCGTTGTCTTAGGTTCTTTTACGTCGCTAAATGTGTGTTGCACACAGGACCTCCGTTGATCGTCTTATCCGAAAGACAAGCACCCAGGCCACCTTTCAGATGGGGATTGAACTCACGACCTCCGGCTTTCTAGACGTGTGTTGCCTCTAGACCAGTGTCCTATCCTAGAGGCTATGCAGTTGGTTATTTAAGTGATAAGGTGTTGGGTGTTTTTTTTAAGTAATACAAAT
>CM060342.1:13861268-13863768 GCA_030674155.1 Stramonita haemastoma | reverse complement strand
ACAAAACGGGCAAAGTATTTTCTTTTGATTGAAAAGAAAAAGAATTAGCAGAGAGAGAATGACGAACCGAGAAAAGGTAATTTCAGACAATCAAACAAGAGAGATTGATAAATTGTCCAGCTGTCATTTTGTTTTCTCTAGTGTTTGTTTTTCAGGTTCACACCTTTCATTTTTTAAGGGCTTGTATTAATTTTAGGGGAAAATGTTACTAAGGTTTTCTTTTAATCTGCAACACTTTTGGATTGTCCCTCGTCTAGCTTTCCTTCGTGATATCGAGAAAAAGAAAAGAGGAAGAATAGTTCATTTCTTATAATACCACTTCAGCTGATTCAAGTGTTTTATGGTGTAAACTATGTTAAGTATTTTACAGTGTGAAGTGTGTTAAGTATTTTACAAGGTAACAGCTTTACAATGCACACTGATCAAAGTGCTTTACAATGTGAACTGGTTAAAGTCTTTTACTGTGTATCTGGTTTCACTGCTTTACGATGCGAACTGATTGAAGTGATTTACAATGCAAGCTGATTTAAGTGATTTACGATGCGAACTGATTGAAGTGATTTACGATGCGAACTGATTTAAGTGATTTACGATGTGAACTGATTTGAGTGATTTACGATGCGAGCTGATTGAAGTAATTTACGATGCGAAGTGATTTGAGTGATTTACGACACGAGCTGATGTAAGTGATTTACGATATGAACTGATTTAAGTGATTTACGATGCTAGCTGATTTAAGTGATTTACGATGCTAGCTGATTTAAGTGATTTACGATGCGAAGTGATTTGAGTGATTTACGATATGAACTGATTTAAGTGATTTACGATATGAACTGATTTAAGTGATTTACGACACGAGCTGATTTAAGTGATTTACGATATGAACTGATTTAAGTGATTTACGATATGAACTGATTTAAGTGATTTACGATATGAACTGATTTAAGTGATTTACGATATGAACTGATTTAAGTGATTTACGATATGAACTGATTTAAGTGATTTACTATATGAACTGATTTAAGTGATTTACGATATGAACTGATTTAAGTGATTTACGACACGAGCTGATTTAAGTGATTTACGATGCGAAGTGATTTAAGTGATTTACGATGCGAAGTGATTTGAGTGATTTACGACACGAGCTGATTTAATTGATTTACGATATTAACTGATTTAAGTGATTTACGATGCTAGCTGATTTAAGTGATTTACGATGCTAGCTGATTTAAGTGATTTACGATGCTAGCTGATTTAAATGATTTACGATGCGAGCTGATTTAAGGGACTTACGATGTGATCTGATTTAAGTGATTTACGATGCTAGCTGATTTAAGGGACTTACGATGTGATCTGATTTAAGTGATTTACGATGCAAGGTGATTTAAGTAATTTACGATGCAAACTCATGTAAGCAATTTACGATGCGAGCTGATTTAAGTGATTTACGATGTGATCTGATTTAAGTGATTTATGATGCAAGGTGATTTAAGTAATTTACGATGCGAGCTGATTGAAGTGATTTACGATGTGAACAGATGTAAGGGCTTCAACATGAACTGATTTAAGAGCTTTATAATGTGAACTCATTTAAGTGCTTTAACATGTTAACTAGCGTGTTTTATTTTTCATGCTTATTGTATTATTCTCTCCCATAATCTTTCCTCTGATAGTTCATCAAAAACAAAAACCAAAAAGAAATTGTCTGGATCTGAAATAATTTTTTAACTGTAATTCTTGAGCCTATAATTTGTGAACTGATTTTTTTGTTTGTTTGGTCGTGAAGGCATACATAATCCATTTTTATGTATATTTTATTCATTACAGTCTTTTAAATTTCTTTTTTTGTTTGGTCATGAAGGCATACATCCATTTTTATGTATGTTTTATTCACTAAGGCATTCTAACTGGGGTTTTTTGTTTGGTTACGAAGGCATATATGGATTTTTATGTACGTTTTATTCACTACAGTTTTTTTTAAAACTTTTTCTTTTTGTTTGGTCATGAAGGCATATATCCATTTCTATGTATGTTTTATTCACTACAGCTTTTAAGTGATGAAATTAGAACCTGTTGGGGGGGGGGGGGGGGATAGATCTTAGCAGAAAACAAGACGTGGTCATCTCAAGCCATGAACTTGTGGCAAGTTCTTTGGCTTTGATGTGTTGCCTTACTGTCACAGTATTTTGGGTTGTTTTTTTTTCCTTAGCTAGAGGTCCGAGGTTCACAAATTGTGAGATTTTTTGCGTATGCGACCGTTTTATTTTTTGGGGGGTTTCCCAACCATTTAGGTAGCCGCATTCCGATTTAAGTGAGGATGTCTAAAGACGACATCAATGCACATGCGTTTTTTTTTTGTTTTGGAGTGGGAGGGGGTGAGGAGGGGGGGGGTCATCCGTTCTTTCTGACACGAATGGTCTACTCTTGCTAAAGGCAGAACGGGTTTTTTTAACTGTGCGCAAGATCTGAGTGTGTTGGTTTATGCGGTTTGGGTTTATCA
>CM060342.1:13846268-13851268 GCA_030674155.1 Stramonita haemastoma | reverse complement strand
ATGATTAGTGAAAGTAGGTTTACTTGTGGGGTTTTTTTTCCCCCTGTTCCTCGACTAGAACTCCCAAGTTTCACCGATAGTTGAGATTTTGCGTATGCGACTGTTGTTTACCATTCGTGAACGGTTGCATGCGTGTGACTAATTTGAAAGCAAGCGCTTTGATTTGTATGCTTTACAAGATTCAGCGCTGTCTAAACCCCATAATTATGTTGTTGTTGTTGTTGTTGTTGTTGTTACTGTTGTTGTTGTTGTTGTTATTATTATTATTGTTATTATTATTGTTATTATTATTATTATTAACCACTACATCCCAACTTCGGAGATGTATAGTGTGGCCAGAATTCTCCCATCTAATGTCATCATTGTTTAAAGAGAAGACGGTAGAAGAAGATTCATATATTGTAAGGATTGATTTCCATGTTGCCGTGGGTTCTTTTAAGTCGCATAAATATAATGTATCGGTGAGGAATGCTTGTTTTTCGTGCATTTCAAAAACTGTCATCATCTTTATTATTATTATTATTATTATTATTATTATTATTATTATTATTATTATTATTATTATTATTATTATTATTATCATCATCATCATCATCATCATCATCATCATCATCATCATTATTATTATTATTATTATTATCATTATTATTTATTATTATTATTATTATTATTATTATTATTATTATTATTATTATTATTATTATCATTACTATCATTACCATTATCATTATAGTGTGGGTTCTTTTAAGTGACATAAATATAATGTATCGGGGTAAGGAATGCTTGTTTTTCATGCATCATTATTTCAAAGACTAGAACATAAACCACCATTCAAGGTCGAAACTGTGGAGGAGTGACATTCTCCTTCCATAAAATATGGATATTTTATGGATAGTTTTGTTTTTTGCAGGCCTAAGAATCAAGTTCTGCATGACAAATAAACTCACAAACAAACTGAAAGTTCGTGTCCACCGGATGGTTTGGTTTCAGTGCGTGACATATAATTCTTTTTCAGAAGAAAAGGGAAAGGCAATAAAAGAAACGCTGAACGACCTTGATGTAAGGAAACAGCAAGCATCGAAATTTACAGATCAATTAATTTTATTTTTTAAAGAAAAAAAACATTCATTCTAAATAAAGATGCACAGTTTTACGTGGGATGAAACCCATCAGTTTTGTTGGGGGCGGGGGGGGGGGGGGGGTTGTAATTATTCTTCAACATTTAACGTCCATACCTGTTAATGTGTACGTGTGTGTGTGCGGGTGCGGGGGGGGGGGGGGGGGTCTTCAAAAATAACAAGCATGCATTTTTTTAAAGAGAAAATCAAAACATCTTGAGCACACGTTAAATCCTGTTGCGCTTTTCGTAAGAGTAGGCCATTGTGTGCCGGTGGGAACAGATGACAAGATTTACAAAACTGCAAACACACGGGGACTGGATGAAAAAAGCACATGAGTGCTTATTCCATTATCCTCGATATAAAAGAATAAATAAATAAAAATATAAAAGAATAAAAGAATAAATCAATAAAATAAAGATCCAGTTTTGTATGCATAAGTATATTGTAGTGTTGAAAAGAGTTGGGAACAGGGAAAGGAATATTGACAATGAATTGATGTTATTGTATTGATAGACGTAACCTTAAGATAATGTGGTTTGCTTTATAGATTTAAGTTGGAAATTTATTATACGATTCGTTCTGCTTTTATGGGTTGACTTAGTTTTGTGTGTGTAATTGTTTGTCTGTTCGTCCGTCTGTCTGACTGTCTGTGTTTAGAGCTCTCTCTCTCTCTCTCTCTCTCTCTCTCTCTCTCTCTCTCTCTCTCTCTCTCTCTCTCTCTCTCTCTCTCTCCCTCTCTCTCTCTCTCTCTCTCTTCCCTCTCTCGGGGGTTCATCTTGCACGCCTTCAGTGACAGGCTGTGTCACAGCGCTCTGTGGTTTGGTGACTAATTACTGTGGTTCTGAACCATCAACAGTACCAGCTTTCTGCAAGGACCTGGGTGAAGAGTCATGCCGGCAGAACCATTATCCTTTAGACCAAAATGTGGCAGTTTTATGTTTGTCTTCATCAACTTCATGTACCGCCGACTGAAAAGGAAGATTTTCACCCGGACATTGAAAATGCGCAACCTGCAAGCCGGTGTCGTGGTGGGATTGCTCCTAGTCCAATTCTTCTACGGCGATTTTTTGCAGCTGTGTGGAGACGTTGAGCTGAATCCCGGACCACCCAAGCGTGACAGCTACCGCCAGAGCAAACTGCCCAGTGCCGACCACACCAGTGATGCCACCTCTTCTCCTACTCAACGCGCCTCGAACCTGGAGCAGTCTATAGCAGATGTCCTCAGTACGCTGCACTCCATGAACACCACACTGAATGAGAAAATGGACAGTTTGAAAGGTGAAATGAGTCAGATGCGTGAGGAGCTGAGGGGAGAGGTGGAGCAGCTGAGGGGAGAGGTGAAGAGTCTGCGGAAGGAGAACCAGGACCTGACGAAGAAAGTGGACGACCTGGAGGGAAGATCGAGGAGGAACAACATCATCGTCCACGGATTGCCGAAACTCTCCGGTGAAACCAGTACAGACTGTGAGGGCAGACTGAAAGACATGGTCACTGACCAGCTGGAACTGACTGAAGACATTCAGTTTGACCGTGTCCACCGTCTCAACTCCAGGCCAGATTCCCCCATCATAGCGTGCTGCACCTTTTTCAAACAGAAGCAAGCCATCCTGAGGGCCCGACAGAAGCTGAGGGGAACAAATGTGTATATCAACGAGGACTTCACTGCACGTGTCAGAAATATAAGAAAACTATTAACACCTCACTTCAAAAAGGCACGTGCTGATGGCAAGAAAGCAAATTTAGTTTTTGATCATTTGTTTATTGATGGTGTGAAGTATGGGGTGAATGATGGTGGTGATCTCTATGTTTTTTAAATAGGGATTTGGCCGGCCAGTAGTTGATTTTGCTGAGGGTGATAATTTTGATAATGCACCGGGTTGTGACAGGCAAAACAAGACCCTGTTTGGCCAGTTCTGTGACTTGCTCCCCTCACGTGCCGAGCGTGATGCTAGCTCTGCCATGGCGGAGACAGTGGCAAACAGCACTGGTCCTTCCCTGCCAGGTGACAGGGAATGGCGGGGTGATGCACGTGCGTGTGGCACAGAGGGGGCAACAGATAGCTTTGTAAATATAAATGAAAATGATAAAAATGAAAATCGTCCGTTTTCTTTTTTGAGTTGGAATGTCCATGGTCTGTTGAACAAAATGTCTGATAATGAGTTTGTTTCATATGTACGTTTCATTTGATTTTGTTTGTTTACTTGAAACGTTTGTTGAATATTTTGAAAACATTTGTTTTGCAGAGTACGAGTTGTTCTGTGTACCTGCTCTGAAATTGTCAAGTCAAGGGAGACGATCCGGGGGGGTTATTTGTCTGATTAAAAAGAGTCTTGTCAATATGTAAAACAAATTACAACTACCCTTCATAACACGTGTGTGTTTCGGATCAACAAGTGTTTATTTGGTACACTGAAAGATATATTGCTTGTATGTACTTACATTCCCCCAGAGGGTGCACCATATTATATGCATTATGATATCGATAACGGTATATCGTCACTGGAAAACTTTTTATGTGATTATTTGATTGATTCAGATGACGTGTATTTGCTGTTATGTGGAGACTTAAATAGTAGAACGTCTAATACACCTCATGTTTGTGGGAATTTTGGTTCCGATGTTGAATTTACATGTGACAGTCATCCTATTAGACTGGATCGAAATTCAGAGGATGAGAAATTAAATAATTATGGGAAATTGTTACTCAACATGTGCACGGTCCTAGATCTACATATTTTAAATGGCGTTTGTTCTGGTGATTCTGTTGGTCGTTATACTTTTATTTCTGATGCTGGTAGTAGTGTGAATGATTATTTTCTAGTGTCTTGTGATTTATTTTTTATGTTTATGGATCATTGTCAACTCATGGTGAGTGAACGGTTAGAATCAGACCATATGCCTGTAGAGTTTTATATAGAGTTCCCTCAAGATAACCCTAACAAGTCAACAAAAAGTAAGCAATCATATACCATGGAAAAATATGTATGGAATGATAATTGTTCTGAAGATTTTTTTTGATAAGTTGTACTCAGAAGACATACAGAGTAGATTGGATGAGGCGATTATTTACCTTGATTCAGATGTCGATACTGCACTTAGTCTGCTCAATGGTTGTCTTAAAGATGCGGCTGAATGTATGAAAAAGACTTTTAAAAAACAGTGAAATTAGTAGTGTATGTAGTTGGTTCGATAAGGAATGTAGTAATCTTAAGAAATCTGTCCGTAATTTGCTACAAAAATATAGACGTACTCTAACAAAAGAAGATAGAGATAATTATTGTCGAACTAGACGTGAGTATAAGCATCTTTTAGAGCGAAAGAAACGAGAATATAACGAGGCTATGATTAATGAATTGACTCTTTCAATGAATGATCAGAAAACTTTTTGGAACAATTTGCACAACATTTCTTCTAAGAAAAAGCAGCCCCATAACACAATAGATACTGATACTTGGTATCGGCATTTTCGAGACTTACTTGAAAAAGATTCTGCAAGTATGTGTGCTGATGAAATAGATGAAAATGAAATAAGAGATGGAGCTTGGGAATTTAATCGTCCGATTGCTATAGATGAGGTTCTTCTAGCCGTAAGGAAAATAAAAGATAAAAAAGCAGCAGGTGTTGATGGTATTATTGGAGAATTTTTAAAGAATTCTGTTAGGTGTAGCCAGGTTATCAGTTTCTTTGTTACTTTATTTAATGCTTTATTTGATAAAGGTATTTTTCCAACAGCTTGGTCTGAATCAATTGTTGTTCCCTTGTATAAGAAAGGTGATACTGCTGATCCGAACAACTATAGAGGTATATCGATCTGTAATATTGCAAGTAAACTTTACAGTTCAATTATCAATCATAGACTTCAGGAATGGGTAGAAGCAA
>CM060342.1:13833768-13841268 GCA_030674155.1 Stramonita haemastoma | reverse complement strand
TGTGTGCGTGCGTGCGTGCGTGCGTGCGTACGCGCGTGCAGACTCCGTCTCATCGTTTCAGCTCTGATGGGATTATAAATTAAAGACTCAATTTCGCTTCTCTTAAAAGGAACAAGGCTCCTTCGTCTTTATGAGAGAAGCAAAACAATCCGACTTGTGATGATTTGTTTTGCTCTTAATATTTTTCCGGAGCTGAGTGGATAAAACATTGGCTTTCATACCTGGACCTATGTCTATGAAGTCGTAGGTTCGAATCTCGGCAATGACATATAATGAAACATTGGGCGGTGAGGGTTGGGGGGGGGGGTGAATGATCTCCTAGGTCAACTGAATGTGTGAGCCTGCTGGTGAGTTAGTTTCCCTTCGTGTATATGCAGTCTTTCGGATGAGACTTTAAACCGAGGCCCCGTGTGCTAACGCACGCAGAACATCTTGTGCACATGTTAAATCCTGTTCCGCTTATCGTAAGAGTAGGCCATTGTGTGCCAGTGGGAATAGATGACAAGATTTACAAAACTGCATACACACGGGGACTAGATGTAAAAAAGCACATCAGTGCTTATTCCGTTATCCTCGATATAATAAAATAAACACATGCGGATCAAGTTAAAAGTTAAAACCTGTCCCGAGCCTAAGGCTCATCAGGTCGGTGCTTATCCCGGTTTCTGTGGCGTTAAGCGACTGAGAGTCATAGACTCCCCCCTGGATAGGACGCCAGTCTATCGCAGGGTTAACCCCCAACACAAGGTTGGTACCCCCTTTTACACCTGGGTGGGGTGGAAAATAGCCGTAAAGTGCCTTTTCCAAGGGCACAACGCCATAGCCGAAAGCTGGGATCGAACCCGCAACTTTTAGATTACGAGTCCAACGCCCTAACCACTAGACTACAGCGGCGGCATGCGGATCAAGTATGCACGTTAAAAGATCTGGTAATTCGTAAAGTGTTTGGTGGTTGGGGTTTTTTGTTTTTTTTTAAACTTTACGAGTTACAGAAACACTAACATACCCAGCATGCACCCTGTACCCTGAGAGGGATGGACTCCGCCAGAATCAGTTTGCCCAGGAAAAATAGTCTGAAAGGCTCTTTGCAATACCCATAACGATTCCTCAGGGAGTTGTGTGTGTGAGGGAGAGTTGAGAGAGAGAGAGAGAGAGAGAGAGAGAGAGAGAGAGAGAGAGAGAGAGAGAGAGAGAGAGAGAGAGAGAGAGAGAGGAGGAGGAGAGAGAGAGAGAGAGACAGACAGACAGACAGACAGACAGACAAAGACAGAGAGAGACACAGAAAGAGAGAGAAAAACATAGAGAGGGACACACACACACACGTACGCACGCACGCACACATATACACACACACACACACACACACACACACACACACACACACACACACACCACACCACACACACACACACAGCATTTTAGAGTAAAATATCAGTGACCTAAGAACTCTGTTGCTCATCACCTAAAAACGACAAAATTAATTCATCATGCGATAACTTCGAAGTTTTCTTTTATTTCATCGCATGTGAACTTCGCCGCCCCTTTATATGAATATTGGAATTGAGCTTGAAACACCATTGTGATTTTTTTTCATTTGTAACGACTTCTCGGCTTGATACACCATGCAATAAGCCAAAAAACTAGACTTTTCACGTACGGGTTAACTTTGACATTTTTATATTGAATAATCCTAACTGGTGGGTGGTTAAAACAGTCACATACGCAAAAAAATTCGTACCATCAGTGAATCTCGGAACTCTAGCCAAGGAACGAAAAAAAAAAAAAGAATTATCAACCTACACAAAACACTGACATTTTCAGACAATTTCAACCACCCTGAAAAATTCAAGTTCAGCATGACATGATATAATCAAGCAATTCGCGTCGCGACCTGGCAGACGGAATAGGGCACACGACATTTCAACATCAAAGGGAAAACACTCCTCCTGCAATATGATGCCAATGTTTAAAAAAAAAAAAAACCCAAAAAAAACCCAGAGTGGACACTGACATTATCAGACCAATCAGTGAACAAAGAACGATAAACTCCCCCCTACCCTACCCCCCCCCCCCCCTACCCCTTCTTAGCAAAGGCGCGCATTTTTTTTCTGTAGCACGAACACTATTGGTCTGTTTTATTATTGGGCATTTAATATCCTTGTCTCTCCATTCTTATTTTTAGACCAGCCAGACGACCTTTAAGATCAAAGTCATACTATTTGTGAACAATAAACGGGTGAGCTGGTGGTCTAGAGGTAGCGCGTCTGCTTGAACAGCAAGAAGGCTTGATCTCAATCCCTGTTTATATCCCAACGCCCCCCCCCCCCCCCCTAAATTCCCCCCATCCACCGGTCATCAGACGTTGACTGATGGTCTGGGTGTTAGTCTTTCGGAAGTGACCCAAAAAAAATCTACGGTTCCGTGTGCATCATGAAATTACCGCACGTAAAAGAACTGACGACAACATGAGAAAGGTAGGGTTACCCCTGGCAAAATGCTATAAAAAAAAAAAAGTCAAACTCAACGCGAAACAAATACATTTTTGCAAAACAAGGAAAAAAATGGGTGGAGCTGCTATTGTGGCGACGCACACTTCCCGGGGAGAGCAGCAGAGAAATCTGCCGCGGCTTAAAGTGGCATAGAATACGAACCAAAAAAACAACAAAAAAAATGCCATGTGTTACATTTGGGGGTGGGATAGCCTAGTGGTTAGAGCTTTGAGTTCGTAGTATGACGGTACAGGTTCGGGCCACTACCGAGACGCCTGTTCGAGGAGATTTTCCCCTGGAATTAACATCAGTACCAACTCCACTCCCCCCCGAAATCGAGGTCCAGTGTACAAACGCACGCAGGATATATATTTCGCACACGTTTAAAACCTGTTCCGCCTTTCGTAAGAGTGTGACATTACGTGCCGGTAGAAACGGATGAAAAAAAAAACATGCGCAGTTTTCGTGTTTAGACATCATGTCCGAAGTTGGAATACAGCTACCTGAATGGTGGTTAAACGGTTGTATACACAAACTCTTTCTTTTGGTGAACTTCGGAGATATAGCAGAGGAAGAGAAGAAAGTAGCAACTAAAATAATAATAATAATAATAATAATAATAATAATAATAATAATAATAATAATAATAATAATAATAATAAAACCTAGCAGAATTGGATATTATTAAATTTATGCCGTCACAGGATTAAACCTCAAACAATATTGTTCCCCCCCCCCCCCCCCTACAGAAATGAACTTTTAACATTTGGGTTGTGTGGCGCTGTTATTCATTGATTTGGTCTCCGTGTGTGTGTGTGTGTGTGTGTGTGTGTGTGTGTGTGTGTGTGTGTGTGTGTCTGATCCTTGTTTCTCTGTTACCTTTACCCTCTATCTGTTGTCTCTGTTTCTGCCCCCCCCCCCCCCCCCCCCCCCCCGCGCCGCCTCCTCTCTTTCTCTCTTTGTCTCTGTCTCTCTCTGTCTCTGACTCTTCTCTCTCTCTGTCTCTGTCTCTGTCTTTGTCTCTCTCTCTCTCTCTCTCTCTCTCTCTCTCTCTCTCTCTCTCTCTCTCTCTCTCACTCTCTCTCCCTCTCTCCCTCTTTCTCTCCCCTCCCTCCCTCTCTCTCCATTCCTCCCTCTCTCTCCCTCCCTCTCTCTCCCTCCCTCCCTCCCTCCCTCCCTCCTTTCTCTTGTCATTCTGTTCGTTTGTATCTATACAAAAGAAAGAGAGGTTTGGAGTAATGATGATGATTTTCAAGGGTTAGAGAGAGAGAGAGAAAGAGAGGCAGACAGACACACACACACAGACACACACACACACACACACAGACACACACAGATACACACACACAGACACACAGACACACAGACACACACAGACACACACACACACACACACACACACACACACACACACACACACACACACACACACACACACACACACACACACACACACAGACGGACGGACAGAGAGAGACAGAGACAGAGAGAGGGGGGGTGGGAGGGAGGGAGAGAGAGAGAGATCTGAACTGAAACACTGAACACTGAAATTATTTAATATACCTCGGCCTTGAGAGAAAGAGAGAGGGGAGGGGGAGAGAGACAGACAGACAGACAGACAAACAGAAATACAGAGAGACAGGGGGACAGGATAGCCTAGTGGTCAGAACATTGCGCTCGCAATTTGACGACCTGGGTTCGATTCCCGTTCGAGGAGATTTTTCTCCTGGAGTTAACATCAGTGCTGACTCCACTCTCCCCAAAAGTCCTTCGTATGAGACTATAAACCGACGCCCGTGTGTGAACGCACGCAGAACATCTTGCGCACAGGTTAAATCCTGTTCCGCTTTTCGTAAGAGTAGGCCATCGTGTGCCGGTGGGAACAGATGACATTTACAAAAGTGCATACACACGTGGACTGGATGTAAAAAAGCAATGAGTGCTTATTCCATTATCCTCGATATAAAAGAATAAAAGAAAGAAAAGAATAGGCACACGGACAGACAGACACGCAGACAGACAAGACAGAGAGGCTAGTAGTGAGGTGGGTATCGGACATCAGAGGTGAAGGATGGGGGTGGACAGGGTTGGGGGGGGGGGTGGACAGAGGGTCAGGTTATTGTTCACAAATGAATTAGTTTGTTGCCAGGAGTCCGCTTCCCGTGGGAACAATTCTCAGCTTGACATTTCCCACTGGCTTCGTGCTGTGGCGTTTCTTCTGATGGGAAA
Source organism: Stramonita haemastoma (assembly GCA_030674155.1). Lineage (NCBI taxonomy): Eukaryota > Metazoa > Mollusca > Gastropoda > Neogastropoda > Muricidae > Stramonita > Stramonita haemastoma. Next base: position 13,836,550 of record CM060342.1, on the reverse strand, counting down.
TCACAGTTTGGTTCTTGTTGTTTGTTGTTGTTTTGTTGTTGTTTTTGTTGTGTTTGGTTTGTTTGTTGTTTTGGGTTGTTGCTGATTTGTTCTGATTTTGTTGATGTTTGGTTTGTTTGTTGTTTTAGTTGTTGCTGTTGTGTAATAATATCTCCTGTTTTTTTCCTTCTTCGTCTTTTTTCTTTAGAGATTTAACCTTTTAGTTTCCGAGTATATATCTATGTTTGTTGCTTTTGATGTGATGTGATTGTTTGTTGTTGTTGTTGTTGTTGTCTGTTTGGCATAGTTTTAATCTGAGATTTTTAAATATTGACAAGAGGACAGCCCTGTGATATGGCCTCTGTGAACATGATTAGATTAAATTGGATTTGTAGTGTTGTTGTTGTTGGTATTGTTGATGATGAGATGGTGTGGTGATGTTATTGCTATCATTGCTACTGGTGTTGATATTCTTCTTGTTGTTCCTTGTGTTGTTGCTATTGATGATGATGATGATGATGATGATGATGATGATGATGATGATGATGATGATGATGATGATGATGATGATGACGATGATGATGATGATGATGATGACGATGATGATGACGACGACGAGACAACGACGATGACGATGACAATTTTTCTTCAACGTTTCCGCAGTTCAGTTTCATGCGGTCGTTTTTTGCAAACCCTCTGGCTCATTACCTGAAAAACGAATGACAAAATATACAAAAACTGCATACACACGGGGACTGGATGTAAAAAAAAAAAGCACATTAATGCTTTTTCCATTATCCCCAAAACAAAAGAATAGATAAATAAAGATATGAATTCAGCTTGTGATATCGTTGTCATCGTCTCCATGTCCTTACAGTCACTTAAGAACGTCCTCCTCATTGTCGTTTCCACCTCCTTCAGTCGTTAAAGAACTGGGTCACTCATTATAAAGAATTAACCACACACAAAAGAAAAACATATCACGCAACATCACAGTATTTTTTTTCATGACAGCTACTTCTTACTTTTCTAAAGCACGAAATAAACACTTCACCTTGAAATTTGACAACTACATTATAAGTCATTTTTGTGTCAAATTATCAACCTACACAAACTGATGGCGTTTTTCAGATAAAACTTACGTGACAAGGAAGATTATCAATCTACTTGACATACAAAATTAGGTAGTGTGTGCTAAAAGACTAAACTGGCACGTCATATTTTTATATTTCAGAGAAATGTAGCATAATGATGCTAATAATGGCAGACGTTGACATTAAAAGTTCGGTAGCTAAGAGCGATATCGTTTATATGAAATAAAGACACACGCAGTATAATGTCTCACCAAGGTCACCTGTCTTTTGATATACCAATGTCCATTGTCCTTGCTAATATTGCTTTTTAGATCACAGTAATGAGTCTCAACTGTGCCTCGGCGGTTTAAAGGTTAACATACCTGCCTAGAAAGCGAAAAGTGTGGTTCGATTCCTGTTAGATCCCAGAATTTCCCCCCATCCACTAGACCCTGAATGGTGGTCTGGATTGACTCTTTCGGATGAGACGTTAAATCGAGGTTCTGTATGTAACACGCTTCAGCGCATGTAAAAGAACCCACAGTAACAAGAGACTTGTCCCTCGAAAAAACATGTAGGTAAAAAATCTCATAGGGAAAAAAAATAGACATACAGACAATGTTTTCAAATAGGTAGCGCTACTCTTGTGGCGACATGCTACGAGATAAGGTTACATTAAATGATCGGGGTGTGTGGGACAGCCTAGTGGTTAGAGCGTTGAGCTCGCGATCTGACGGCGCGGGTTCGAGTCATCTTCGACACACTTGTTTCAAGGGGATTCCGCCCCCCCCCCCCCCCCCTCCTCCCTGGAGTTTACACCAGCACTGACTCCAATTCCCCGGAAAACCCTCCGAATGGGATTATAAACTGAAATTCCGTGTGCAAATACATGCAAAACATATTGTGCACATTTTAAAGCCCGGTTTCCCCTGTTGGAAGAGTAGGCCATTTCGTGCCAGTAGGAACTGATGACAAAATTTACAAAACCGCATACGCACTGGCAAAGAAAGAGAGAGAGGGGGTTGAGTGAGGGAGACATAAAGAGAGAGAGAGAGAGAGAGAGAGAGAGAGAGAGAGAGAGAGAGAGAGAGAGAGAAGAGAGAGAGAGAGAGAGAGAGAGAGGGTGGGAGAGAGAGAGGGGGGGGAGGGAGAGAGAGAGACAGAGACAGAGAGAGGGGAGGGAAGAGAGAGCGCGCGCGCGTGTGTGTGTGTGTGTGTGTGTGTGCGTGTGTGTGTGTGTGTGTGTGTACGCACGCGTGTGTGTGAATATGTGTGTGCGTGTGTGTGTGGGCGCGCGCGCCACGCGCGCGTGGGTGAGTGAAAGAAGCAGACAGACAGACGAACACAGACAGACAGACAGACAAGAGAGAGAGAGATTTATGAATTTCCCAACGTGAGGGGTAGGGTGGCTGGGGTCCGTGGTATTGTTGGCTAATGAATTGGATGTGACCAGGCGTCAAATCCCCGGGGAAAGAATCAGGGGCTGCTGATTCCCTGTGGCTTGGGCACTCTCTGTCACGTGAAATCGAGTTTTCGCAATCGCTTTTTGTTTTGGTTGGTTTGTTGTTTTTTTTATTATTATTATTTGGGAGGAAAGGGGTTGGAGGGTGTTCTCATCAGATTTATTCATGGGTGTAAATTGGTGTGTGTGGGGTTTTTTTTTCATGTGTGGGAAGACGAACGCTTGATGTTTACTAAAAACAAGAACAGCAACAACAATACGCGTTTAA
>CM060342.1:13830191-13833668 GCA_030674155.1 Stramonita haemastoma | reverse complement strand
AATATTGCTTTTTAGATCACAGTAATGAGTCTCAACTGTGCCTCGGCGGTTTAAAGGTTAACATACCTGCCTAGAAAGCGAAAAGTGTGGGTTCGATTCCTGTTAGATCCCAGAATTTCCCCCCATCCACTAGACCCTGAATGGTGGTCTGGATTGACTCTTTCGGATGAGACGTTAAATCGAGGTTCTGTATGTAACACGCTTCAGCGCATGTAAAAGAACCCACAGTAACAAGAGACTTGTCCCTCGAAAAAACATGTAGGTAAAAAATCTCATAGGGAAAAAAAAATGACATACAGACAATGTTTTCAAATAGGTAGCGCTACTCTTGTGGCGACATGCTACGAGATAAGGTTACATTAAATGATCGGGGTGTGTGGGACAGCCTAGTGGTTAGAGCGTTGAGCTCGCGATCTGACGGCGCGGGTTCGAGTCATCTTCGACACACTTGTTCAAGGGGATTCCGCCCCCCCCCCCCCCCCTCCTCCCTGGAGTTTACACCAGCACTGACTCCAATTCCCCGGAAAACCCTCCGAATGGGATTATAAACTGAAATTCCGTGTGCAAATACATGCAAAACATATTGTGCACATTTTAAAGCCCGGTTTCCCCTGTTGGGAAGAGTAGGCCATTTCGTGCCAGTAGGAACTGATGACAAAATTTACAAAACCGCATACGCACTGGCAAAGAAAGAGAGAGAGGGGGGTTGAGTGAGGGAGACATAAAGAGAGAGAGAGAGAGAGAGAGATGAGAGAGAGAGAGAGAGAGAGAGAGAGAGAGAGAGAGAGAGAGAGAGAGAGAGAGAGAGGGTGGGAGAGAGAGAGGGGGGGGGAGGGAGAGAGGAGAGACAGAGACAGAGAGAGGGGAGGGAAGAGAGAGCGCGCGCGCGTGTGTGTGTTGTGTGTGTGTGTGTGCGTGTGTTGTGTGTGTGTGTGTACGCACGCGTGTGTGTGAATATGTGTGTGCGTGTGTGTGTGGGGCGCGCGCGCCACGCGCGCGTGGGTGAGTGAAAGAAGCAGACAGACAGACGAACACAGACAGACAGACAGACAAGAGAGAGAAGATTTATGAATTTCCCAACGTGAGGGGTAGGGTGGCTGGGGTCCGTGGTATTGTTGGCTAATGAATTGGATGTGACCAGGCGTCAAATCCCCGGGAGAAGAATCAGGGGCTGCTGATTCCCTGTGGCTTGGGCACTCTCTGTCACGTGAAATCGAGTTTTCGCAATCGCTTTTTGTTTTGGGTTGGTTTGTTGTTTTTTTTATTATTATTATTTGGGAGGAAAGGGGGTTGGAGGGTGTTCTCATCAGATTTATTCATGGGTGTAAATTGGTGTGTGTGGGGTTTTTTTTTTCATGTGTGGGAAGACGAACGCTTGATGTTTACTAAAAACAAGAACAGCAACAACAATACGCGTTTAATTCATGCGGGTTACAAGCATAGTTGCAAAAAAAAAAAGTAACTGGTAAACATATATCTGTTGTGGTCTTTTTTTATTTTCGTTCCTCGGCTAGAGCGTAGAGGTTCAACAATGGTGGTACTGTTGTGTATACGACCTCTACTCCCTCCCTCTACACCCCCCCCCCTCACCATTTAGGTAGACGCATTTCTGGGATACATCACATATAATCGATATAGCCCCGATATGGCCTGTGTGGTCGGCTGAGCGATTAACAGCATGATTGGATTGGATTGGACTGGGTAAATATCGTAATGAAACAGCCCAAAATCAATATTGGCTATCTCCAGCAAACCGTTTGCCATACTTGTAAAACGGAGAATGTAAAAATATACAGTATTGTTGTTGTTGTTGTTGATGATGTTTTTGTTGCTGCTGTTCTTCTGTAGTTAAATTTGTTACTATTGATTGTAATATGTGTTATCCTTTTGTAAAATCAGATTATTCTTCTTCCTCGTCGCTGTCGTCGTCGAACATTCAGACAGCAACTATTGTTGTCTGTCATATGAGCAATAATGCTCTGCACTGCCGTTAATGCTTGACAAGTCAGGCCCAGTGCATCCGACTTCGGCGTAGGATACAATTGTTTCTTTCGGGGAAAAAAGGCATAAGAATGATCTAAGAAGGCAGAAAATTGACAAGAAGGCGATGACAGGAAGGAAAAGGACCAAGGCAGAAAAAAGAGAGGGATAGAAAAGATGTCCACGATGATGCATTCAGCTTCCACCACTGCTGATTGTGAGGGGATCAGCCTGATTCATCAGTGGTCATTCTGTGGTCATTCTGTGTGTGTGTGTGTGTGTGTGTGTGCGTGCGTGCGTACGTACGTGTGTGTGTGTCTGTCTGTCTGTCTGTGTTTGTGTGTTTGTGCATCTGTCTGTGTCTTCTTTTCTCAGATCTGTTACAGAGCGTTGGATATCAAAATTAAGATAACAACAAACTCTAAAGCCTGAGAAAGCAAGGGTGGAGAGAGAGAGAGAGAGAGAGAGAAGAGAGAGAGAGAGGAAGAGAGAGAGAGAGGGGAGAGAGAGAGAGAGAGAGAACACTGAACACTGAGAGAGAGAGAGAGAGAGAGAGAGAGAGAGAGAGAGAGAGAGAGAGAGAGAGAGAGAGAGAGAACACTGAAACACTGAGAGAGAGAGAGAGAGAGAGAGAGAGAGAGAGAGAGAGAGAGAGAGAGAGAGAGAGAGAGAGAGAGAGAGAGAGAAGAGAGAGACAGAGAGAGAGAAGAGAGAGAGAGAGAGAGAGAGAGAATGCGTGTGTGAGAAAGATAGAGACAGTGAGACAGAGACAGAAAAACGCATTGGAAATGAACAGAGAAAACAAAGGCATTCATTTTCAAACAAATTAAGGATTTCCCTTGCGCGACGAAATTCTTGACAAGACTGGAATTGCTTTTATCCCTCCTGTTTCTTCATCATGGCCTGATTTCATCAGTCAAATGACCCAGATAATTCCCCCATCATCGTGCAGATCTGGCCTTATGTGAGTGGAAACAGGCAAACGAGATGAAGGCACTAGCAGGTCTGCACTGAGCTGACGTTTGGAGATTGTCAAACTTCCACTTTGTCCGCCAAGTGCCCCCGAGATTTGAACCTATCTGTTTAAAACTCATGTCGTGTGGGGAGTGGAGGAAGCTGGTTGCAAAATCTTCAGTGGAGCTTCCACGATTCGCAGGACTATGGGACGGGTGAAGGTGAAGGAAGGTTCAAAACTCGTAGGGTTAGAATTGAAACATTTGTCTATTCAACCATTGCATAGGTCAAAATAAAATAAGATAATATGAAGTAAAATTTTTAAAAAGATGAAATGAAATAAAACAAAATAAACCAAAAAAACAAACTGAATAAAACAAAATAACACACAAAAAAAGAAAATATATAGCTAGAATAAAACAGAAATAAAAAGGATATAGAACAAAAACGAAACAAACAAAAATGAGAGAAAACAAAAACATAGATGGAATACAACGATATATTATATAAAAAAAAGAACCCAACAACAAAAAATAAGATACA
>CM060342.1:13777691-13792691 GCA_030674155.1 Stramonita haemastoma | reverse complement strand
CAATGCTACTTAATCTGACTGACCTTCCGGGAAAACAAGTGCTCTAGCCACTGAACTATCCAGTCGCCTTGTGATCTTTGTACCAATGGAAAATGAAACTGGGTCTTAGCGCTTTTTTATATTATTCTATTTTTAAAAATACCCAAAAATTTATGTCACAGCAGATTTCTCTGCGTGAAATTCGGGCTGCCCTCCCTGGGGAGAGCGCGTCGCCACAAGTGCAGCGCCTACCCATTTTTTTTCTTCTTTTTCCTGTCGCAACTCTATTTTGTTTCCCTATCGGAGTGGCTTTTTTCTACAGAATTTTTCCAGGGTCAACCCCCCTTGTTGTCGTGGGTTCTTTTACGTGCGCTAAATAACGATGTGTAACACACGGGACCTCCGGTTTATCGTCTCATCCGAAAGACTAGCGCCCAGACCACCACTCATGATCTAACGGATGGGGGGAAAAGTTTCGGGCCCGAACGGGGTACGAGCCAACGCACACTCCACTCCAACCCGGACTTTTTGCTTTCTAGGCAAGGCGCGTTACCACCTAGACCACCGATCCACTATAATATGTGGATCCTTCGGATGATACTTTAAACCGAGGCCCCGTGTGCGAACGCACGCATAAACATCTTGCGCACACGTTAAATCCTGTTCCGCTTTTCGTAAGAGTAGGCCATCGTGTGCCGGTGGGAACAGATGACAATATTACAAAACTGCATACACACGGGGAATGGATGTAAAAAAAAAGCACAAGAGCGCTTATTCCATTATCCTTGATATAAAAGAATAAATCAATCAATCAATCAATCAATCATCAATCAATCCAACTGAAGCATGACAGGTGGAGGATTGATGGGTACTCACTTTGGCAGTTGACGCCGGTGTAGCCGCTGTTGCAGCGACAGACGTAGCCGTTATTGTTGGTCAGGGAGCAGACGCCTCCGTTCTGACAGGGGTTGGTGGGGTAACAGGGGGTGGAGGGGGCTGGGGGCGCTGCACACAGTCACAGGGGGGAGGGGGGGGGCGGGGTCAGTGTTGGTGGTTTAGGAGAGAGAGAGAGAGAGAGAGAGAGAGAGAGAGAGAGAGAGAGAGAGAGAGAGAGAGAGAGAGAGAGAGGAGGGGGAGAGAGAGGGAGAGAGAGAGAGAGACAGAGAGAGAGAGAGAGAGAGACAGAGACAGAGAGAGAGAGAGAGAGAGAGAGAGAGAGAGAGAGAGAGAGAGAGAGAGGAGAGAGAGAGAGAGAGAGAGAGAGAGAGAGACAAGGCAAGGCAAGGCAAGGCAAGGCAAGGCAGTTTCTTTTATTCGAGGATAATAGATAAGCACTCGTGTGCTTTTTTACATCGAGAGAGAGAGAGAGAGACAGACAGACAGACAGACAGACAGACAGACAGACAGAAGACAGACAGAAAGGCAAGGCAAGGCAAGGCAAGGCAAGGCAAGGCAGTTTCTTTTATTCGAGGATAATAGATAAGCACTCGTGTGCTTTTTTACATCGAGAGAGAGAGAGAGAGAGAGAGAGGAGAGAGAGAGAGAGAGAGAGAGAGAGAGAGAGAGAGAGGAGAGAGAGAGAGAGAGATTGATTTGATTTATTCTTTTATATCGAGGATAATGGGATAAGCACTCATATGCTTTTTTACATCCAGTCCCCGTGTGTATGCAGTTGTGTAAAATATTGTCATCTGTTCCCACCGGCACACAATGGCCTACTCTTACGAAAAGCGGAACAGGATTTAACGTGCGCGCAAGATGTTCTGCGTGCGTTCGCACACACACGGGGCCTCGGTTTACAGTCTCATCCGAAAGACTTTTGGGGAGAGTGGAGTCAGCACTGATGTTAACTCCAGGGGAAAAATCCCCTCCAACGGGAATCGAACTCGGGTCGTCAAATTGCCAGCGCAGTTTTCTGACCACTAGGCTATCCGTCCCCGTTGGTGGTTTAGGATGCAAAACAACCAACACTGAGGGTAGTTATAGTGACCATGATGATGAGGATGAATGCAGTCATAGTTAGCAGGCAGACCTTGTGGGGTACATACCCAGCCCTAGAAGAGAGGGTCGTGTGTGTTGGGGGGGGGGGAGGGGGTATGCGTGGTTGTCTGTGTGTGTGCGTGTATGTGTGTGTGTGTGCATGTGTGTGTGTGTGTTGTGTGTGTGTGTGTGGTGTGTGTGCGCGCGCGTGCGTGTGTGTGTAAGACTCGGGAGCATGCACGCCCGTGCACATCCATGCGCATCCATCCATGAGTGAAGTGGCTGCATAATCAACCCAACTATGCGTCACTGTCTTTCAGCAAGCCAAACATACTCTAAAAAACAGACGTGAACTGGAACGTGATGGGTAGGCGCTGCACTTGTGGCGACGCGCTCTCCCCGGGGGGGGGGGGGGGGGAGAGCAGTGCAGCCCGAATGTCACTGAGAGAAATCTGCTGCTGAGACATAAAGTGATATTAAATAAATAAATAAATAAATCAACTGACCTTGGCAGTTGAAGCCAGTGAAGCCGCCGTTGCACTGACAGGTGTAGCCCCCATTAGCGGTGACGGTGCAGGAGCCTCCGTTCTGACAGGGGTTGGTGGGGTAACAGGCGGTGGAGGGGGAGTCTGGACACACAGACCCACAGGTGACTATGCATATATATATAGAGAGAGAGAGACAGAGAGAGATACAGAGAGAGGGAGACAGAGAGAGGAGAGACAGACAGAGAGAGATACAGAGAGAGAGAGACAGAGAGAGACAGAGACAAGAGAGAGAGTATCACAGTAGTACAGGCATACGCCCTACATCAAACAGCACGGATGATGAAGAAATAGAAGAATTCTACGACCATATATATATAAGGGGTTCTAAATCAAATTCCAAAGAGAGAGAGGGAGAGAGGGGGGGGGGGGGGTTGGTGGGGTAGCAGGCAGTGGGGGGGGGGGAGACTGGACACACCCACCCACAGGTGACTATGTTTATATATATATATATATATATATATATATATATTATATAAACAAGATAGATAGATAGATAGATAGATAGATTTGATAGAATAGATAGATAGATAGATAGATACACACGGGGATGGGTAAAAAACAAAGCACATGAGTGCTTATCCCATTATTCTCGATATAAAAGGCACAGACACACACAGACACACACAGACACAGCACACACACACACACACCACACACACACACACACACACACACACACACACACACACACACACACACACACACACACACACACACACACGTGTCTAATAATTATCCTCACTATTTTTGTGGACGGACGTTAAAACTGAAGAACTAACTATAACTATAACTATAACATACATGAGCGAGAGCAGAGTCCACAATCAACCTACCTAACCATGCACGCGTCACTGTCCTCAATCAACCAGCCAAACGTCAAAGAAAGAATAAAGAAAGAAATAAAAAGACGGGGGACTCACTCTGGCAGTTCATGCCGGTGTAGCCGTTGTAGCACTGACAGGTGTAGCCCCCGTTGGCGTTGGGGGAGCAGGCGCCGCCGTTCTGACAGGGGTTGGAGTAACAGCCGTTGTAGGGGGGCACTGGGGGACGTAGATAGATAGATAGATAGATAGATAGATAGATAGATAGGTAGATAGGTAGATAGATAGATAGATAGATAGATAGATATAGATATAAGATATAGATATAGATGTATAGGTATGACGTATAATCAGTGACTTTGAGGTCAGTCCTGTGTCTCAGTGACTTGATGACTAATGATGGGAACAATAACTTTATAATAAAAAAAAAAAATGAAGCATGAGCTTTGATCAGACTTGGCAAAACAAGAGAGAGAGAGTGAGAGAGAGAGAGAGAGAGAGAGAGAGAGAGAGAGAGAGAGTGAGAGACAGACAGACAGACAGACAGACAGACAGAGACACAGAGAGAAATACAGAGACACAGAGAGAGAGACAGAGACGCAGATAGAGCGAGAGACAGAGAGGGGGGAAGAGAGGAGAGGTGGGGGGGGGGGGACAGAGACACACACACACACACACACAGACAGAGACACAGAGAGAGAGAGAGACAGAGAGAGACACACACACAGAGACAGAGAGAGAGAGACAGACACAGACAGAGAGAGACACAGAGAAGACTCACCTTGGCAGCTGAGGCCGGTGTAGCCGTTGTAGCACTGACAGGTGTAGCCCCCGTTAACGGTGGCGGTGCACACGCCTCCGTTCTGACAGGGGTTGTTGGGGTAGCAGGGGGTGGAGACGCGTACTGTGTGATGTGATGGGTCACTTTGACGTGTTAGTATTTTGAATGGATAGTGGTGGTAGGAAAGATGTCATAATGCAACAACATCAACAATATTGATGATAATAGTTACGATGATGGTGATAATGAGGAGGAGGAATGGTGGTGATGGTGGTGGTGAGTGTGATGGGTGGTGGTTGGTGGTGGTGGTGGTGGTGGTGGTGGTGGTGAAGAAGAAGAAGAAGAAGAAGAAGAAGAAGAAGAAGAAGAAGAAGAAAGAAGAAGAAAGAAAGAAGAAGAAGAAGAAGAGAGATGATGATGATGATGATGATGATGATGATGGATGATGATGATGATGGATGGCATCAAACATGGTGAACAATTTGATTGCAAAATGTTTTGTTGATTTGCTGAAGTGAGTTCAGAACAATGCCTGTCACTAAAAGCTACATTTTCTAAAAATTTAATCTCTCTTGTCATTCACCTCCACCACCACCACCACCCTACCCTTCCACTGACTACCTATAGCAAGCAAAAGAGATCAGTACTCGTGTTTCTACTTTTACTTTCCCACAGAAAAAATGGGTGGCGCTACTCTTGTAGCGACGCACTTTCCCCCTGGAGAGCAGCCCGAATTTCCTGCAGAGAAATCTGCTGTGGCATAAAGTGGTATTGAATAAGATATAAAAGATGTTTATGTATTACGGTGCGTTACATTAAGATAACACCGTACAAGTTCCATAAAGTTGTTGTAGCAGCAGTGGAAGTAGCAGCAATAGTAGTAGCAGCAATAGTAGCATCAGCAGCATCAGCTAGCAGTAGCAGCAGTGTAGTAGCAGTAGTAGTAGCAGAGCTGTGGAATTAGTCTGGAAGCAAGCATAGAGCGTCAACAACTTTCAGATGTAAAGACCAGAGAAAAGAGACAGACCTGGCATGGCTCACCCTCAAGAGAGACGGGGGACGTACCTCTAGCGTGCTCCGTCAAGCAAGAAGAAAATGACCGAGTGTGAATCTTCGTGCTTGAGACGTGAATTAACAGGCTGTAAACTTCATGTGATGGCTAGGTATAAGTAAGAGAGAGAAAAGGTTTGGGAGGGGGGGGGGTGGTTCAAGAACATTGTGGACCTTTGAATAGAGAAGATGAAGAAAAAACAACAGAAATACACATGGCAATGTCGGTGAAATACATAAATGCAAATACCAGGCAATGGTAAGGAATTTTTTTTATATACTCAAATTCTTTATCTCTTGTTCCTCTCAGCTTCTTCCTACTCATGCTATCCAGATTTTCTCTCAAGTTCTTTGCTTACAAAAATAGAATGAAACAAGGACGACTCTGTAGTTGCAAACAACGTGAAAAACAGTTAGTTGCACATATCTTAAAACTTCTTTACGCTCTGTTCCACATTGGCATCATGGAAAAATCGATTCTCAGATATTAGCTATAGCTTTTGAGATTATCTTTAGAGTGCATGGATAACTAAAGCAAACGACAAAGAACAGAACGTCAGAAGCAGACAAAGTACAGTTCATGCATGAATATGTGGAGTACAAAAACAGTGCTGCCAGTAAGCCAGTAAAACGTATAATTCATGGCAGACAAGAAGAGGGTACAAGGGAGTGATAGAAAAAATACTAGTATCAGGGCAGACTTCTTGATTAAAAAAAAAAACAGGCACTGGAGAATAAAATGGATGTTGGTGAATCCATCCTATTCAATATAATTATCCCGAATGTTTTCAATCCCACGGTTATATTTTTGCCTTATTTAGAGCGTAGAGGTACAGAAAACTAAGTAGACACCCTTGATATGAAAAAAAAATGCTTGTTAATTCGGAAAGAACAGTTGCTCAGTTCAAAGAAAAAGGATCATTTAATGGTAAGTAAAGCAAAACTCACATCAAAGTGATTACAGAATAAATTTTGATACTCAGTTCTTGCCTGTGATTGTTTTAAATCTGTAAGAATACATGGAATCCTAAAAGTGTGTTCAAGGAAATTCGTCTGTTAGAAAGGGATAAATGCACTTTTTGTAAAACTGTTTTTACACACACACACACACACACACACACACACACACACACACACACACACACACACACACACACACACACACACACACACAGAGAGAGAGAGAGAGAGAGAGAGAGAGAGAGAGAGAGAGAGAGAGAGAGAGAGAGAGAGAGAGAGAGAGAGAGAGAGAGAGATTGTTTTGCAATATCACTTCAAGATTTTGACAGAAGCTAGAAAAAAATTGAAAGGAAGACTATGTATTCTCTATAATGTTACAGTAGTCCATGATCCAATCAACAATCGATGAAAGAACAGACAAAATTTGAAATAAAACATGGACTAGGTTTTGCAAATTCAAAAGTAGATGAAGCGAGATAACACCGAATACACAAAAGCAATTCGAAATGAATACAAAGTAACTCCTCATTGAAAAAAAATCAATTCCTAGTGTTTAAATGCATCAGGTGGGTTTTGAGGGGAGAGGGGGGAATACCAAAATTCAAAATAATATGACAAATCATAATTTTGCTTTACATTGTGTTGTGAAATTGTAAGAGATGCTACATTTCAGAATATTGAGCTGTGTTGTAATATTTTCTGCAGCAGATGTGTAAACTTTATTTTATCAAAGCTTTTTTGCTGCATTGCCAAAAGACGAACTGATCACAGAACGTGAAGCTCCATGCTAAAAGTGCATTTGACAAAATGGTTATCAGAGTTGCTTCCACCTATTCTGTGCCAATCCTGAGAAAACGTATGTAAGGGGTGAGCTTGATAGAATGTGATTGGGTGGATTATGGAGTGATAATCAGCAAACCTATGAGAATAATTAATTTTAAAAAATCCCAACCTTGTATGATCTGTAACAGTTAGATTTAATGGGAGCTTGCTCTCAGGCAAGACACTTTGTTCATTTGGAAGTTTAAAAAGGCATTTGGTGTGCCCCAATCATCGGCTATGTTCTTTATAGCAGACAACCAGGATTTGCAGGTCTGGTTAGACCACCCAGGTTGAAACAATCATTGCTATGATTCAGTCAAAACTCTGCAGCTCTCATGCAAAACATGTAAAGATGATGGTCGTGGAGGAATTGTATTCATTTTCAGTTGATTGCAGATGCTACCCGAGAAACGAATTACATCTCGTGGTTTTTTTTGTGTTTTTTTTTTAAGTTCACACAAAGAATTCTTTCAGGGAACGCTCTTTTCAATTCTACACGTAATTTTATTTCAATTTTTGAAATAGAGATTTCTTATTTAAATCACTTTGATTGACACACATACGCATTGTGAAACATAATCAGTGGTGCTATTTCCGTCAAGACAGCGCGTCAGCATTTCTATGCAATCGACTTACTATAACAGAGAAATTTGGTTTAGGTCTGTCTTATCTCAAACCAGTATGAGGTTTTCAAAGGTTAACTAGTTTTGATATTCTCCTCACTTTCCCGCCACTTGTATCAGGAGTTCCAGGTGCCTTCCTTGGGAAATGGCTCTAACTGGTACATAATATCAACATGGACAACACCTTTCTATAACATCTTAAACACACTGTTGCCTCTATGTAATCATACCAACTTAAATCTGCAAAAGATGGTGTTGATTTTTTAAAAAAAATGTTACTGAACAAATTCACGTTCCGATGCTGCTGCGCAATGTTGTTTTTTTTCCTGTACTGAAGTGTGTGTGTACGCATGCGTGTCTTTGCCGTTCAGTGTGTGTCTTTGCCGTTCAGTGTGTGTCTTTGCCGTTCAATTGTGTGTCTTTGCCTTCAATGTGTGTCTTTGCCGTTCAGTGTGTGTCTTTGCCGTTCAATGCTGTGTCTTTGCCGTTCAATGTGGTGTGTCTTTGCCGTTCAATGTGTGTCTTTGCCGTTCAATGTGGTGTGTCTTTGCCGTTCAATGTGTGTCTTTGCCGTTCAATGCTGTGTCTTTGCTCGTTCAATCATACATTTTCCCAAATGTGAACAATACACCAATAGTTTGGGGAACCGGCTGAGAAAAAAAATCCGTATTTAATAATTCCTCTGGGGTCACACAACAACGTTACATCTTGACAAGTCCGAACCGGATAGCGTTGGAGAAGAATAACAGTTCTAAGGACACATTGAGTTACAGTTCAAGCGAAGGCAGCGGGGGTTACAGCGCCACCCCTAGGCCTAGCGGTAATAGGGGGACCGACCTTGGCACTGCCGGCCCGTGAAGCCACTGGGGCACTGACAGCTGTAGGAACTGGGGCCGGTGACGGAGCACGTGCCTCCGTTCTGACAGGGGTTGCTGGGGTAACAGGGGCTGTTGTTTTGTGGAGGAACTGCCGAGAGGAGAACAAGAAAATGGGGGATCGATTACGGCAGTGATAATGGTGATGGTGACCGTGGTGATGACGATGATGATTATCATAAAGGAGAGGAAGAAGAAGGAGAAGAAGAGGAGGAGCAAGAAGAAGAAGAAGAAAGAACAAGAACAAGAACAAGAAGAACAAGAACAATAAGAAGAAGAACAACAAGAAGAAAAGATTAAGAAGAAGAACAAAAACAAGAAGAAGAAGAAGAAGAAGAAGAAGAAGAAGAAAGAAGAAGATAAGGATGATAACACTGTTGTTACCGTTAATGATAATCATTATCATAATAGGGATACTAGTAATGATAATGGTTGCTTTATGTGAAAGATTTAACCTCGGATGCTTTTTTTTTTTTTGGCAATAAATTCCTACCATCAAACCATTGTACTGAACCAGCCGCCATGGCGCAGTGGTTAGCGCCTTGGATTCCGGACTGGAAGGTCGCGGTTCGAATCCCATGAGTCATAGGGATTTTTCGGACTCCGGCCGGCTCCTACCCAGAGTGAGTGTGCTGTGGGCTCAGTGGGGAGACTGGGACCACACAGTCGAGCTTCATCCACTTAGCGAATCGATCGCGCTGCAGAATAGTATGGAGATGTGTTGGGCTCAATAAGATGGACCTACACTGATCGATCTGATCACTTACGGATGCGAATTGAGAGTGTTGCTTAAATTACCTGACCAACACTGCAGGTTCTGTATCTCTCGGGCCTGGTTGACGCCAGGATATATTATGACAGTAAGCGTAGAGAACAACCCTGTCAAGTAGTCTCAAAGCGGATGTACATCCACAGCAGCATCATTACATCATCCTCATCATCATTGATCACCATGCAATAATAAACATTGCCTCTGATTCTGTGGCCCCCGTTGCTCTGGTCTCATGGTGACCTCAGATTCGGTTTCCCATACGCTTCTGTGCCTGTGATGAATTTGTGTCAAAGCCTTTGGGGTTGGAGGTTCGCGGGGAGGCGGTCGTTGGAGGGACGTTGTGGTGGTCGCCACCTCGAGTGGGTGGCTCACTCAGTCTGGCTCCGCGACTGAGCTAATACTGTCGTTAGTAGGGGGCTTAGTAGGTGGTGTCCTGCGTATGTTAGCTCAGAACAGGCACCATTGAACACCACCAAAGTGACCCAGCAGAAGTGCAGGGCCCCTCTGGCTGGTGGCCCCGTGGCGGCCTAATAGTGATGAGCTCCCTGTGGACTCCCGACTCCGGGGGTGAGACACAACGAATCGGGTATGGCTGTGGCGGGGAGATTGAAATGAGCGGCGTGGGAGCAGCAGGATGGGGACGTCACAAAAGACGAGGCAGCAAAAACAAACAAACAAACAAACAAAAACAACACAAAAAACATTGTACTGACCAAACTTGATAGTGGTAGGAGGAGAAGGCAGAGTTGTTGGCAGTTAAAGCAAAGAAACAAACAACATTCGTTGATACAAGAGTGGATGTTTTGCAGCTGTGCTGTGTACAGGTAAAAAGGTAAAGGTGTCCCATAACCTAGGCGGTCGTAGGGAAGCGAGGCGTCACACAGACCTCCGCTTCTCCAGGGGCCAGCATAGTGAGGGCGGCGCCCATCTCCTCTCCCTCGCTGCTTTACCTTCCCTTACCTTAAAGAGGGCAGGTACCCATTTACAGCTTGTAGGTATCCCGAAGATGTGATGTGGATGACTCTGCTGCGTGACACGTTTGTCTGATTCGTTACGGTTTTTTTTTCAGGGCAAAACAATTGCCCCATACTGTGGCTGTACCAATACTACATAGCGTTCGGGTACGACTTTATATATCACCTTTTAAAAGTAAATAAATCACAGACAAGAGGTAAAAAAAAAAGTACAGGTGTCCCAAAACCCATGTGGTCGTAGGGGTGCGAGGCGTCAGAGACCTCAGCTTCTCTAGGGGCCAGCATAGTGAGGGCGGCGCCCATCTCCTCTCCCTCGCTGCTTTACCTTCCCTGACCCTAAAGCATGCTTAACTAGAATATCTCGCGCACACGTTAAATCCTGTTCCGCTTTTCGTAAGAGTAGGCCATTGTGTGCCGGTGGGAACAGATGACAAGATTGACAAAAACTGCATACACACGGGGACTGAACGTAAAAAAGCACATGCGCGCTTACTCCATTATCCTTGATATAAAAGAATAAATAACTAAAATAATAAATGTGTGCTTGCTTACCACATGCATGTTTAGAGGTTTGGAGGTTCACACACACACACACACACACACACACACACACACACGCGCGCGCGCGCGCGCACGCACGCGCGCGCGCGCGCGCGCGCGCCCACACACACACACACACACACGCACGCACGCACGCACACACACACACACACACACACACACACACACGCACGCACACACGCACACACACACACATGTGATTTGCATATCCGTGCGCGTCTAGATCCACATAAATGGAGAAACACCAGCATACGCATACGCCCATGAGGAAGCAAGCAAGCAAGCAAGCAAGCAAGCACGCCTCCTAACTTAGCGTTTAGTGCTAACAGAGACCAACTGCGGCACAGCTCAGTTGCTCAGCTCAGCTCACCTTCGCAGTTGAGGCCCGTGTAGCCCTTGATGCAACTGCACACGGTGTTGCCCCCCACGCGGAAGCAGTTGCCTCCGTTCCGGCAAGGGGAGAACTCGTCACAAAGCTTCGCAGAGGGGTCAACTGCCCACACGCACGCGCGCGCGCACGCACGCACGCACGCACGCACATACATACACAAGCACGCACGCACCAGGCATGCACGCACGCACGCGCACGCACACACACACGCACGCACGCGTGTGTGTGCACACGCACGCACGCACGCGCACGCACGCACGCACGTACACACACGCACGCACGCCACGACACACCACACACACACACACGCACACACACACACACACACACACACACACACACACACACACACACACACACACAACACAGAGTTCTCATACTTTTTTTTGGGGGGGGGGATGGGGGGGTCGTTTCTCAGCTAGAGCCCCCTATGTTCAGCAATGATGAGAATGTGTGTATACAACTATTTTTGCCCACCATTTACGATAGCCATATGCCGACTTCGCGCGATGATGTCCACTCTCAACAGTAGTGTGCATGCATTTTTTTTTTTTTTTTTTTGGTCTTCCGTTCCTGTCGGCACGCAATGGCCTTCTTCTCTTTCAAAAGGTGCAATGGGGTTTAACGGGTGTGCAAGATGTTCTGCGCGCGTTTGTAGCCGGGACTTTGGTTTGTAGTTTTATTCCGAGCACTTTCAGGTGGGAGTGGAGTCGGTACTGATGTTGTTAACTCCTGGAAAAATTTCGTGAACTCCAAGCTCTAGCCTTTACACTATCCAGGAAAGTAGGGGGAGGGGGGGGGGATTGTTGGGGGGGAAAACAAATTTTCAAACTTGGATTTTTTTTTTAATGGGTGGCGCCGCTCTTGCGGCGACTCACTCTTTCAGAAGAGAACAGCTCGTGAGGACATCTGTCGCGACTGATGGTGGTATACAATATACTACGATACAGTAGCGCTACACTACAAGTAATGCAATGCAATACAACGCAATAAGTACAATGCAATACAACGCACTACACTATAGCATATTACAATACAATACACTGTAATACAACACAGTGCAGAACACTACAATACGAAACATACTGATAGTGTTGTCACCAGGGTATAGCCTGTAAAAAGTTGTCAAGGCAGTGGATACAGGTAGGTTCTCTTCCAGGTATCTTTTTTTTTTTTTTTATAAAGGCCGTGGTTGTTATTTTTGCGAGATATTTGGCTGGTGACTCGACCTGCTTGTTACATCAGATCTTCACTCACCACAAACAAACGCAAGACTTACTCATTATCGCTCTGTCTCACACACACACACACACACACACACACACACACACACACACACACACACACACACACACATACACACATACACACACATACACACACATAACACACATACACATACACAATCTCTCTCTCTCTCTCTCTCTCTCTCTCTCTCTCTCTCTCTCTCTGTCTGTCTGTCTGTCTGTCTGTCTGTCTGTCTGTCTGTCTGTCTCTCTCTCTCTCTCTCTCTCTCTCTCTCTCTCTCTCTCTCTCTCTCTCTCTCTCTCTCTCTCTCTTCTTCTCTCTCTTCTATCTATCTATCTATCTATCTATCTATCTCTATCTATCTATCTATCTATATCTCCTTCGGATGAGATTTTAAACCGAGGCCCCGTGTGCGAACGCACGCAGAACATCTTGCGCACACGTTAAATCCTGTTCCGCTTTTCGTAAGAGTAGGCCATCGTGTGCCGGTGGGAACAGATGACAATATTTACAAAACTGCATGCACACGGGGACCGTATGAAAAAAGCACATGATTGCTTATTCTGTTATCCTCGATATAAAAGAATAAATAAATAAATAAAATAAATAAAATAAATATCTCTCCCTCCTTCCTCCCTCCCTCTCTCACACACACACACACACACACACACACACCACACACACACACACACACACACACACACACACAACACACACACACACACACACACACACACACACACACACACACACAACACACACAACACAACACACACACACACACACCACACCACACCACACACACACACACACACACAACACACACAACACACAACACAACACAACACAACACAACACAACACAACACACACACACAACAAACACAACAGTGACAGACAAACAAGACAACCCCCATCCCTCCCCCTACAACACACGTTCGCAGTTGGTTCCTTGGTAACCCCCGTTACACCAGCAGCGATACTGTCGCTGGTATTGCGGGGGAGGGCAGACTCCGCCGTTCTCGCATTTCTTAGTGTCCGAGCAGGGCCGTTCCGGGGACACTGTCCACCGAAAAGAGAAAACACAAAACACACACACACACACACACACACACACAAGTCTTCCCAGTTATAGCTTTTGCCTTTAGTTGGTCGTTTTTTGTTGTTGTTGTTGTTGTTTTTTTTGGGGGGAGTCCCCCTACTTCCTTCCTGTCCCATCTGTAAGAGAGAGAGAGAGAGAGAGAGGAGAGAGAGAGAGGAGAGAGAGAGAGAGAGAGAGAGAGAGAGAGAGAGAGAGAGAGACGACAGTCGGAGCGAAGAGATGTACAAGGATGTACTTTACAAGCGGTTAAAAGCGTGGATAACTACCGACAAGCTTGGAGTGTGTGTGTGTGTGGTTTTATTTTATTTATTTATTTATTCTTTTGTATCGAGGATAATGGAATAAGCGCTCATGTGTTTTTTTTACATCCAGTCCCCGTATGTATGCAGTTTTGTAAATTTTGTCATCTGTTCCCACCGACACACTATGGCCTACTCTTACGAAAAGTGGAACAGGATTTAACGTGTGTGCAATATGTTCTGCGTGCGTTCGCACACGGGCCTCGGTTTATAGTCTCATCCGAAGGACTTTGGGGGAGAGTGGAGTCAGCACTGGTTTTAACTCCAGGAGAAAAATCTCCTTGAACGGGAATTGAACCTGGGTCGTCAAATTGCGAGCGCAATGTTCTGACCACTAGGCTATCCCGTCCTCTGTGTGTGTGTGTGTGTGTGTGTGTGTGTGTGTGTGTGTGTGTGTGTGTTGTGTGTGTGTGTTGTGTGTGTGTGTGTGTGTGTGTGTGTGGTGTGTGTGTAGAGTTGAAGTCTTACACAGATACAGTGTATCCATGCGTGCATAGCTAGCATGTGGCGCAGTTACACAGATATTACACAATGATATTACACATGGTGTCATGAGTATTGCACAGCTACACAGAAATCACACGTTGGTACTACACTTGGTATCATGGATATTGCACAGTTACACAGAAACTAGAGCCTACAGTGCCATGGTCCTTGACTGACATGTGAAGCTTACGATGCCACATTCAAGAACCGTCAAAGGCTACAATGCCGCTTTCAAAAAAATAACTAAAGCCTAATGCCATTTTCGAAACGAACTAAAGGCTACAATGCCATTTTTTAAAACATAAATAAAGGCTATATGCCATTTAAAAAATATATAACTACACGATGTTATTTTCAAAAATGGTCATAGGCAACTAAAGGCTACGATGCCGTTTTTCAAAAGCCTAAGATGCCATTTTCAAAAACAACTATAGGCAACAAAAGGCTACAATGCCGCTTTCAAAAGACTACGATGACATATTAAAAACAACAACAACAACAGCTATAGGCAACTAAAGGCTACAATGCCTTTTTCAAAAGCCTACGATGCCATATTCAAAAATAACTAAAAGCTACAATGCCCTATTAAAAGAAAAAAGAAATCTCTACTAACAACTAAAGCCTGTACACCATAGTTACTGACAAACTGTATGCCACGAGGTGACGGACAGCCCCCGATATGGCCTGTGCGGTCGGCGGGGCTCTAAGCAACAGCATTGGATTGGAACT
>CM060342.1:13755191-13762691 GCA_030674155.1 Stramonita haemastoma | reverse complement strand
AAGTCCAAAGATAATAGCAAGCCAAAGGTATAAGCTAGACAGACAGATATTTGACGCATAAGGAAAGAAGCTTTCCAAAACCATCTGACAGAGAGACAGAGACAGACAGACAGATGAACAGACTTACAGACAGATAAACAGAGAGGAGAGAGAGAGAGAGAGAGAGAGAGAGAGAGAGAGAGAGAAGGAGAGGAGAGAGAGAGAGAGAGAGAGAATAAAACAGCAAAACAGAGACCTCAAAACCAAATGAACAATGATATACAAAAAGGCTGGGGTTTAAAAAAAAAGGGGGGGGGGGGGGAGATTTATATCCATACTTCGATGGAATAGTAATAACGATGGTAACCATGATGATTATATTTTCAATAACCATAAATAGTAGTAGTAAGAAGGATAATGAGGAGGAGGAGGTTGGTGATAATGACAATGATAATGATCATCATCAAAACATAGACAACAATGTACTATAAAAACAAGTTTAATAATAATGGGACTTTAAAAAAAATCACTTCACCAACACACATAATCACAAAAAGCATACAAAAAACAGAGAGACGTTGACACCTATTGACTGACTGACAGACACACAGACATACAGACAAACAGACACACACACACACACACACTCCACACACACACACACACACACACACACACACACCACACACATACATACATACACACACACACACACACACACACACACACACACACACACACACACACACACACACACACACACACACACACACCGCAGACACACAGACACACACACAGACAGGCAAACAAACAGACAGACAGGCAGACACACAGACACACAGAGAGACACACAGACAGGCAGACTAACTCACTGTCTAATTGACTGAGAGAGAAAGAGCAGAGACGCACTGAAAAAGGAGGGTCCCGCCGACAGACAGTTGATTCAGAAACAGCGGCATGGCTCCAATGGAGAAAATGAGTCAGTGTGTGTAGACTGGACAAATACATTGCCCATCCATCAACACACACGCACGCACGCACGCACGCATGCACGCGCACACACACACACAACACAACCACACACGCACGCACGCACACACACACACACACACACGCACGCACACGCACGCACGCACGCACGCACGCTCGCACGCACGCACGCGCGCGCACACACACACACATGGGGGGGAGGAGAGAGAGAGAGACAGAGAGAGACACACACAGAGAGAGACACAGAGAGAGAGATAGAGAGACACAGAGAGAGAGTGTACCGTCTATGGACAAACGTATAACCAAGATAGAGATAACGAGATAGAGAGAGAGACAGAGAGAGTTTCTATGGACATAATTTATGTACGAGAGAGGAGAGAGAGAGAGAGAGAGAGAGAGAGAGAGAGAGAGAGAGAAGAGAGAGAGGAGAGAGAGAGAGAGTTTAGAACTATGGACACGTGTACAATTTGCACATCCTCTTCACATTCCGGCAATCCTAACAAGTCACTGAACGCAACATACACTACAATTGTGCAATCCAATCCTATTGTTTATAGCCCCGCCCACCACAGAGGCCATCATTAAATATCATAACTGTCATTCTCCTTAGTGGTTAATTTTGAGATTGAATCTGTGCAACGATGTACTGATTAATTAAAACGCCAATGTTTAAAAGTCAACGTTTGTTCGTCTATTATAATCACATATAGTTGGCAACAACAAAAAAACTGAGGAGATTTGTTTAAAGGGAGGATTAAAAGTGCCCAATGATTAGAATAACTCATCCCATTTTTCCCTGGTTTCTTGGCTAAATCTCTAAGGTTGACCAATGGTGAGATTTTGTGTGTGCCACCGTTTTTACCCGCCATGAAGGTAGCCAGTTTTCGACTTCTGGGTTTGGGATTATAAATGAGCCGGATTGGATGGACAGAAACGAAAAGAGGAGAAGAAGAGGGAAAAGAAGAAGGACGAGGAGGAGAAGAAGAAAAAGAAAAAAGAAAGAAAGAAAGAGAAGAAGAAGAAGAAGAAGAAGAAGAAGAAGAAGAAGAAGAAGAAGAAGAATGCTCAGAAAGAAGAAGAAGAAGAAGAAGAAAAGAAGAAGAAGAAGAAGAACAACAACAACAACAACAACAACAACAACAGTAACAACAACAACAACAACAACAACACAACAACAACAACAACAACAACAACAGTAACAACAACAACAACAACAACAAGAAAAGGAAAAGAACACAAAGAAGAAGAAGAAAGAAAGAAAGAAAGAAAAAGAAAGAAAGAAAGAAGGAAAGAAAGACAAGAAAGAAAAAAAACGAAAGAAAAGATGAAGAAGAAGGAAGAAAGGATGAGCCCGTTGTAAATCCCCTCCTTTATACCATCTCACTTTCTGACTCCGTCTGCCTCTGAAAACTCCACACAGTCTCTCTCTTCTCTCTCTCTCTCTCTCTCTCTCTCTCTCTCTCTCTCTCTCTCTCTCTCTCTCTCTCTCTCTCTCTCTCTCTCTCTCTCTCTCTCTCTCTCTTTAATAAAGGCGGAGACTGGAGTATAAAGAAAGAAAAGCACACGAGTTCTTTCATCTATTATCCTCGAAAGAGAAATTTTCGTCTTGCCTTGCCTTGCCTCGCTCCTCCCCCCCCCCCCCCCCCCCCCCCCCCCCCCCTCTCTCCTCCTCTCTCTCTCTCTCTCCTCTCTCTCTCTCTCTCTCTCTCTCTCTTCTCTCTCTCTCTCTCTCTCTCTGTGAGATGTAATCCCTATCAAGGAAGAAAATTGGACTTTAAAAAGTAAAACAAAAATGCATATAAGTACATAATATCTATTTTCCTCGAAAAAGAAACTTTTGCTCTCTCTCTCTCTCTCTCTCTCTCTCTCCTCTCTCTCTCTCTCTCTCTCTCTCTCTCTCTCTGGTCAATGTCTGCCTATATTGACACATTGTTACAAAGGGGAGGGGGGAGGGAGGGAGGGGGGAGTACAGACAGGTCAGGACAGTGTCGTGCACGCATCACCCTGTCTTAAGGAGAGCCTTGTTATGACTGGCTCTTTTAAGTGATGTGATGGGGGGGGGGGGGGGAGGGGGGGCGAGGGAGGGGGGGGGGGGGGAGTCCTCTGTCGGCGTATGTGCGTGTTGTAGAAATAGGTGGGGGGGGGGTCTGCTTTTTGTTTCTTTCGACTGTTTCGGGGTATGTCCACAATATTTGACAATATTCTTCTGTTTTTGTGTATTGTGGCTGATTGTATTTGGGCATGATTTTAAAGTGGGTTTTTTAAAAAAAATATTTGTCATAGTTGACATGACAAAGAAAGCTTCTAGAATGTTCTGGGATTATCTTAAACTGTGATTGGCTTTTTGCGGCGTCACAATCTTGGAACGTTCTCAAATATTTGCTTCATTGTGTTGGGCTAGTGCGTGTCTTTTTTTTTTTTTTTCTCAAAATTTGCTTAGTCGAAAGCTTTGAAATTAGAAAGCTGTCGTTACGTGCATTGACAAAAAGCAACAGCAGCAACAAATCAAGCAACAGCAACAAAAACAACAGCAGCTACAAAAAATAAATAAATACATGGAACTTATATAGCGCTATATCTTGTAAAAACAAATCAAAGCGCTTGCATTCGACCTATACATCACACAAGCAATTAATAACAATCTATGGTGCTCGCAAATTCGAACACACTCACACATGCAAGGGCACACACACGCACACGTGCACACGCCCGCGCACACGCACACACACACACACACACATCCACAAAGGCTATACACTTTGGCAGGTAGATGTCAAAGGCGGGGGCAGACAAGAGATGGAAACAGAAGGAGAAAATCTTAGGTTTGAAATAAGTGTGTCTTGAGGTTGGATTTAAAGTTTCATAAGTAGGCTTTTGCCGGAGGGAGAGAGGGAGGTCGTTCCAGATCAATGGACCAGAAACAGAGAAAGAGCGGCGGCCAACGGTAGATAGGTTGAACCTAGGTATTCTTAAGGACAAAGTATCTGCGGCCGAGCGGAGGGAGCGAGAAGGTGTGTACAAGTGAAGACATTCACAGAGGTAGGAGGGAGCAGTTTTGTGGAGGCATTTGTAACAGAGGGTATTGATCTTGTAGATTACTCTCTGTGGTACGGGCAGCCAGTGGAGAGATTGCAAGAGAGGGGATAATGTGCTCAGATTTTTTCTTTCTTAGGACCAGACGAGCTGCAGAGTTTTGTATACGTTGGAGGGAGTGGATGGATGATGCTGGAAGACCAGCTAAAAGAGAATTGCAATAGTCCAGACGTGAAAGAATAAGAGAAGTGACAAGTTTGGATGTTGCGTCAGTGGACAGGTACTTTCGAGCTACAACAACAACAAAAACCAACAAAACCGTCCTCAGAACTCAGACAAAGCCGGTAAACCCTGATAAACACCGAAACTGTTGCTAGTGAATTGAATACTGTGAAGCGTCCTTCTTGCTTTCTTTGTCCTTTATTTCCCCTGTTTCTTTGCTTTCTGTGTTGCTGCTCCCATGTCACTAATCCAGTACGGTCAAATTCTGAAAGACTTCGGACACAAACTCACGACAAACATTGAAACTGTTGAAAATATTTTTTTAAATTTTTTTTTAATAAAATAAATAAAAAAAAATTAAAAATTCCAACCTGTGGTCACCATGACACCATGATCCGAAAATTCTTGAATTCAGAGACTTAATTCCCTAGTCCATCATGATCTGTAATGATCATGATCATGACATAGAGATGTTCTTAAGTCTGAAACTTCGTTCACAGTTGTATCGTATATTTTCATTTTTATGACCCAGCATCAACCAGACCCGAGAGAGACAGACACCTGCAGAGTCGGTCAAAATCTTTACTTAATATAAAAAAAAAATGTTTGCCTCCTTTTGAGATATCTCCTAAATATCTGCATCCTGAAACTTTTCATAGATAAGTTCTGATGATAAGTTGAGTTGGCCAATCTTTTAGCCTGAAGAAGGTTTTGAATAAGCCGAAATTTTGCTCTGCCAGACACTTGGGTGTTGTGTCTTTACTTGTCTCTTTGGTAAGTTATGATGAAGATATTTCAAATAATTTCTATTAACAAAAAAAATTAAAAGTTTCACCCTTTCTAGACAGTTTCTCTAAATTTTCGTATCCTGAAAATTTTCCGCAAGTCTAAAACAAACAAATATCATCCTATAAAATTGAAATAAAAAAACACTTACCTGCCACCACCACAGTCACCGCAAAGAAGATTCGAACCATTCTGAACATGTACCCGACTCTTCTTCTCCCTCTCTCTTTCTCTCTGCCTTGGCCTTGAAACTTCTGACCACTGGGCGGACACTCACTCACTGACTGACCGCTGACCCTGCTCTTCTTCCAGTCCACAGGACAGCAACGGACAGCGAGCGCTGGGTAACAATACCAAGAAGAAGAAAAAGAAAAACCCTGGAAGCTTTTTTTATTTCTTTTGCTCCCAGCTTGTAGCTTCTAACTGTTGCCGCCGTTGTTGTAGCGGTGGCTGCGACAAACACTCGCTTTAGCTCGGGCAAGCTTTGCTTTTTATCTTAGGGCTTAGGGGCAGCTGTAACGGCAACTGTTTGGAAAAAGAAAGAAAAGTTTGGTTGGAGGGGGGGGGGGGGAGGAGGAGGAGGAGGAAGGAGAGGTAGGAGGGGATGGGTGGTAGGTTGTGGGGGGATGGTTGGGTGGGGGGAAGGAGGGGGGGGGTTAGGATAAGAAAGGAAAGGTGCGATGATGACGATGGTTTCTTGGTCTGGAGGTACAACAAGCGCTTGAATGTGTGTGTGTGTTTGAGATGTAGGTTGTTTTGTTTTTTTTACCTGTTGTTGGTTTGAATGTTGAAATTTGTGTGTTTTTTCAGTTGGTTTTTGTTTTGGGTTTGTTGGTTTGTTTTCGTATTTGTAACTGACGTTTAAGTCATGGCAGATTTGTCTGTGTGAATTTCACGCTGCTGTTCCCTAGGAGAACGCGTCGCCACACGTACAGCGCCACCCATTCTTTTTTCCTGTCTGCGTGCGTATTTGTTTCCCTATCAGAGTGGCTTCTTACTGCAAAATTTTGCCTAGGGATTACTCTCTTGTTGCTGTGGGTTCTTTAACGGGCGATGAAAGCGTGTTTTACAGGGGACCTCCGTTTATCGTCTCGTTCGAAAGACAAGCACCCAGACCACCACTCACGATCTAGTGGGGTAGGGAAAAGTTTTTATTGTGGTATTTTTTGTTGTTGTTCGGTTGCTGATTTGTTTCTTTATTTCGGTCTGTTGAGTACTTGTGTGTGCTGTTTTCTTTCATACATCTCCTCTCCTCCCCTCTTCCTCCTCCTCCTCCCTCCTCCTTCCTCCTCCTCTTCCTCCTTCTCCTCCTCTTCCACTCTTCTCCTCCTCCTCCTCCTCCTCCTCCTTCCTCCTCCTCCCTCAAGCATCTGCTTTTCGATTGTCGAGATGCCCTAGGATATTTGACATACGCATTAATTTGTACTGCAGACTACCTAAAGATCTTTATTCGTAATGTTCCACCAGACACCGTTTTTAACTTTCTGGAGAAATCAGGCTTTTTACGTTTGATTTGAGTTAATGTGTCATAGTTATGACGAACTAAGTAGGCTGTGAAGACTCATGTATTGGTTTTATCTCTGGGACGGGATAACTCAGTAGTCAGAGCGTTCGCTTTCCCCAAGCTAAGGTTAAGCAGCATCGAGTGTGGTTACCACGTGGATGGGTGACCCTTTGCGCGCCTTGGTTTCAGTGCAGTCCCTCCCCCTGTTCACCCAGCCTTTGTGGTCGGCGGGGCTCTTAACACAACAGGATTAGGTTGGATTCCTCTCTGACATCTGTCTTCTCTCTTTCTTCAGTCTACAACTCATCTCGCTTCTTTTTTTTCTCTCTATAGCCCAGAAGAACCATTTAGGCTTATTTCACAATAACTTTACCGGCATGTGTGTGTGTGTGTGTGTGTGTGTGTGTGTGTGTGTGTGTGTGTGTGTGTGTGTGTGTGTGTGTTTGTGTGTGTGTGTGTGTTAATGTGTGTTGGTGTGTGTGTGTGATAGTGTGTGTGTATTGTTAGTGTGTGTGTGTGTGTTTGTGTGTGTGTGTGTGTGTGGTCGATCCATATCCATTTCCAAGTGTTTAAGCATGTCTGCTCGACTCTTAATTCTAACAGCAATAGATAGCCATACGCCTAAAGCGCACGAATACTTAGGGCAACTAGTTAATTAGCATATTTTAAATTATACTATCTGACCCACCCATTTTTTCTCACAGCTTTTTTTCCCAAATTTTCGGACGAGGTCTTCGATTTCGATTTGTCTTTGATGCTACCTTTGCTATTGTTACTGCTGCTGAAGTTGCTACTACTGCTGTTGTGGATGTTGTTCTGTGTTCCCCAGCTTAATACTCTGGGGGTCACCCAGAATATGCAAACTGACTCACTCATTCCAGCTAGGAATCACTGTGAGATTGAAAATACACACTGGATCAGAAGTCTGTGTGTGCGATCCCTTTCAAGTACCTGGCTACACAGGCACCCATACTCCGACTTCAGAG
>CM060342.1:13740191-13745191 GCA_030674155.1 Stramonita haemastoma | reverse complement strand
ACGTGGCTCCTCTGGGTATTGTGGGAGAAAAATAAAGTGGCTGAGGTGTTTTAGCAGTTGTTTATTTCAAGATTGCTACGGGCAGTTCTAAAAAACAACAACAAAAAAAACCCTTGTCATCAAAAGAGAAAGCAAATCACAGCATTATCTTGATAATTCAAATCCTTAGGGCAGCCTATATAAAGGTGGCAAAGCGTTATGCTGCACATATATAGGCCCGTGTGTGTGTGTGTGTGTGTGTGTGTGTGTGTGTGTGTGTGTGTGTATATATATATATATATATATATATATATATATATAGATGTAGCCAGGCGCAGTAGATCTAGTACCCGTAGAGCTAGCGTGCGAGACGGCGAGCTAGCGTGCGAGACAGCGAGCTAGCGTGTGAGACAGCGCGACGGGGAGTTATCTCCCATGTGTGTATGCAGTGTGTGTGTGCGTGCGTGCGCGTGTGTGCGTGTGTGTGTGTGTGAGTGAGTAAGAGATTTTGTAAATAATATTGTTTGTATGCTAGATGTAGTGTGCTAGACTTAGTGCGACAGGAGACTTGTTTAGATAATATTTTATATAATTTTATCGCTGTGTAGTGAATAAGTATCCTTAAGTTAGAGCTTTTGTTTTCATATAGTCTTCATACGGTCTTCGCCTGTATCGGAATGCTGAGTAACAAATAAAGAATGACCAGCCAGCTACCGTCTTCCCCTGAGTCTTCTGTTGCCCAACTCGTTGCTTGAGAATTGTTGCTTTAGAATTGTTGTTCCGCTCTTTCCCTATCTTGTCTTATCCTTGCCTCTCGGCACCATCACAAGTGGCGCTGCGAGCAGGATGAGGGAGGATGGTGGTTTGGACACAGCCTCGGAGCAGATGGCTGTTGCAGACTCGGATGCTATCCAGCTATCCAGCGGTTAGAAACGAAAATATCAACACTTACGACTGAGAATACAACCCTCAAAGAGAAACTGCAAGAATGCCAAGCCTCAGCACGGCAGGCCAGCAACAGGCAATGGAGAGGCCCACGCCCTGTTTTGATCTGCTGGTGGTGCCAGCACCCAGGCCACCGTGAGGCAGACTGCCAAGCAAAATGGGAGTACCAGCATCGGGCTCAACACCGATGTCCAACAACAAACCCTTTGGAACGCAGGGCTCGACAGCAAAGGCCAGTGAACTCTTTTGAACGGCCAGTGAACTCTTTCGAACGGCCAGTGAACTCTTTCGAACGGCCAGTGAACTCTTTTGAACGGCCAGTGAACCGGCCAGTGAACTCCTACCAGCGTCGGGTTCAGCAACAGCCATCGTCCTACCAACGTCGGGCCCCACATCAAACCCCAGGGAATGCCTTCCAACAGCCACGCCAGACCCAGGAAAACTAGAAACCCCCGTTGCCCACAGCCAGGCAACGGGGGCCAGGAAGCAGACCAGCCTAGCTGGAAAATGCCCGACAGCCACCATCACTATCGATGGCACGGATGTGGATGCCCTCATAGACACTGGAAGCGAAGTGACAACAGTTACGGACACCTGGGCAGCAGAACACTTGAGATGTCTGAGTAGAGAGGACTGCCATGTCACGCTACGAGCAGTAAATGGAGCAGAGGTGCCTTACTCGGGAATTTTCTTCGTGGACATTATGGTTTTTGGCACCTCGCATCCCAGTGTCCCCATCCTGGTGGTGAAGGAGCCCAGGGAACCGTTTATGCAGTCTCGCAAAAGGCAACTGCCGGTTCTCCTGGGCATGAACGTCCTTGGCCCCTGCTTCTCCCAGTCCCCTCCTGGCATCCCCCCTTGTCTGCAGGCTGTTGCCCAAGAAGCCCGCAGAAACGCCAGGGCTACACGAGGAGTAGCGCATTCCACCACTCGTCGCTGCATCCCTGCCCACTCCATAGCCACCATCCAGATCTCCCGTGGCCAACGTTCATCTGGCCCCCTCCTAGCATCCCCTCTCTCCAGACCCCTCCCAGGAAGACTCCTCACCATCCCTACCCTGATCAGTGAAGACCCTTCAGCACGCTTTGTCAGGATTGCCAACCTGTCTACAGAGGACCAGTTCCTGCCGGCACGTTCTCCTGTGGCCATTCTTGAGGCGGTCAACGCAGTGGAAGACGAGGGCAAGCCTCAATTCACACTGGGGATCAATGAACTGCTCATTTCCACCACCAGAGCAGAGCCAGCCTCACCGCCACCACCAGTGCCATGCCCACAGTTTGATGGCACTACGAACCAACGCCACCAGCTGCAGGAGCTGCTGTCCAGGCGATGGGAGGCCTTCATGCAGGACGAGAACGACCTAGGCTACACTGAAGCCGTCTTCCATCGCCTGAAGACAGTAGACGACAAGCCGGTCAGCCAGCCATACCGCCGCATCCCACCTCACCAGCTCCATGAAGTGCAGGAGCACATCAAAGAGCTCCTGGCCAGAGGAGTCGTCACAGAAAGCCACAGTCCTTATGCTGCTCCTGTAGTCATCGTCAGAAAGAAGGACGGCAGCATCCGCCTCTGCGTTGACTACAGGCGCCTCAACAGGAAGACCATTGGTGACGCCTTCCCTCTGCCAAGGATCCAGGAGTCCTTTGATGCCCTAGCTGGTGCGCAGTACTTCTCCACCCTTGACTTGGCTTCAGGCTTCCACCAGATAGCCATGCATCCTGATGACCAGCAGAAGACGGCCTTCACCACTCCAGTGGGTCTGTTTGAGTACACCAGAATGCCTATGGGTCTGACTACAGCACCAGCAACATTCCAGAGACTGATGCAGACCACAATGTCAGACTTTCTGTTCGAGTTCCTACTCGTCTACCTAGACGATCTTCTGGTGTACTCAAAGACGTTCGAAGAACACTTAGCTCATCTGGACCGACTTCTGCAGAGAAATCATCAGTGCTGGCCTGAAGCTGAAGGTGGAGAAGTGCCAGTTCCTGCGGCGCCAAGTGACCTACCTGGGGCACACCATCTCGGCGGAAGGTGTGAGCTGTGAGGATGGCAAAGTCGAAGCAGTCAGAGAATGGCCAGTCCCAAAGTCGACCTCCGAGCTCCGAAGCTTCCTTGGCTTCGCGAGCTACTACCGGAGGTTCACCCAGAACTTCGCCAGGACAGCCGGACCTCTGCACGATCTGATAGCGAAGGCCACCGCCAACCAGAAGAGGAAGCAGCCAGCAGACATCTCCGGGTTGTGGGATCAACGCCACCAGACTGCTTTTGACTCCTTGAAGGTGGCTCTTACATCTGCGCCTGTCCTGGGTTTTGCCAACTTCAGGGCTCCATTCATCCTGGAGACGGACGCCAGCCATGATGGCTTGGGTGCCATTCTCTCTCAAGACCAGGACGGGCAGCGCAGAGTCATTGCCTATGCCAGCCGTCGCCTCCGGCCCACAGAGAAAAACAAGACGAATTACTCCAGCATGAAGCTGGAATTCCTGGCGATGAAGTGGGCGATTGCAGAGAAGTTCAGGGACTACCTACTGGGGTCCCGCTTCACCGTCGTCACCGACAACAACCCCTTGGTCCACTTCCGCACGGCACATCTGGGAGCTCTGGAGCAGAGATGGGCTGCACAACTAGCGCAGTTCAACTTCGACATCCAATACAGACCAGGAAGACTGAACCCTGCAGATGCCCTCTCCAGGCTGCCTTCCAACCATGGTGCTCCCCCATGCTCGACTGCTGTGCCACCACAAATTGCCGTGGCACAGGAAGCTACGTGTCAGAGACAGACAGCAGCCGTTCCTGAGCCCCTTGTCCCTGAGACTCCCTCATCAACCCAGAAAGTCCCCACGACTCGAAAATCTCAGTCTGAAATCCTTGAACTCCAACAAGGAGACCCCCTCATTTCCCCCTTCCTGGAGCACTGGCCCTCCAGACCTCCCACTGGAAAGGACCGGGACCAGCGATGCTTACAACGGCAGCATCCCCGCCTAGCCCTGAGGGAGGGCATCTTGTATCGGTGTATACAAGACCAGCAGCATGGGACCCTGGAGCAGCTGGTCCTTCCAAGTGCCCTGAGACCAGAAGTCCTTGTGTCCCTGCATGACCAGATGGGCCACCAGGGATTGGACCGCACCCTTGGCCTCCTACGCTCCAGAGTCTACTGGCCGGGCATGCACCGAGATGTCAAAGACTACATCAAGTCCTGCGAACGCTGCATGCTGGGTCGACAGCCCCCTACTGTAAACACCACCTCTGGTCACCTCCTGGCTTCACGACCACTGGAAGTCCTGGCGATAGACTTCACCAAGTTGGACCAGGCAAGCGACGGCAGGGAGAACGTCCTTGTAATGACGGACGTTTTCACGAAATTCACTCAGGCCGTGCCTGCGAGGAACCAGGAAGCAGTGACTGTCGCCAGGATTCTGATCAGTGAGTGGTTCCAGCGCTACGGGGTACCAGAGCGGATCCACAGTGACCAAGGCAGAGACTTTGAATCACGCCTGATTCGAGAGCTTTGTGAGACCTACAACATCAAGAAGTCGCACACCACGCCCTACCACCCGCAGGGGAACGGACAGTGTGAGCGGTTCAACCGCTCCATGCACAACCTGCTGCGCACCCTGCCCCCGGAGAAGAAGACCAGATGGCCTGCACTCCTCCCAGAGCTGGTGCAGGCGTACAACAACACGCCCCACGCCTCCACGGGCTTCGCTCCGCACTTCCTCCTCTTCGGACGTCAACCAAGGCTGCCCATTGATGACCTCTTGGGGTGTCAAGTCCCAGACTCGGCCGGCACAGTCGACTGGGTCCGACAGCACCGACTGCGCCTCCAGGAAGCCCACCAGAAAGCCTACCAGCAGCTGAAGGAGACTGCCGCCAAACGGGAGAGGTTCACTGACAAGAGGGCCTCGGATCATGCTCTGCACGTTGGTGAATACGTCTACCTTCGCAACCGTGTGGTGGGCAGAAACAAGATCCAGGACTTCTGGAAACAAGACCTGCACCTAGTGACGTCGCGTCCTTACGATGAGCTGCATGTGTACTGTGTGCAGCCAGTGGCAGGTGGTGCCGAAAGGACT
>CM060342.1:13730191-13735191 GCA_030674155.1 Stramonita haemastoma | reverse complement strand
ATTCAGAGTAAGGTCAGTTCTAATTGTTCCCTCCTCACCCCCCCCCCCCCTTCATATTCCCCCCCCCCCCCTCAGTTTGTCTACCCCGCCCCCTATAGATTTTGTCAGTGGGAACTCTGCGGTCATCCCAAAGGCAGTGTTTGGTGATCGTGGCGTTTTAGAGACACCCACAGCTCTGGACGCGTGATCTATATAATATAGTAGTGCTGCTCTTTAACTAACTGCCTGCCTGCCTGCGTCACACTTTGTGTGTGTGAATGTAGTGTGTGTGTGTGTATGTGTTGTGTGTGTGTATGTGTGTGTGTGTGTTGTGTGTGTGTGTGTGTGTGTGTGTGTGTGTGTGTGTGTGTGTGTGTGTTTGTGTGTGGTGTGTGTGTGTGTGTGTGTGTGCGCGCGCGCGCGCGCGCGCGCGTTCTCTCTGTCTCTGTCTCTGTCTCTCATTCCTTGTCACGCACGCTTGCGCGCACACACACTCTCTCTCTCTCTCTCTCTCTCTCTCTCTCTCCTCTCTCTCTCTCTCTCTCTCTCTCTCTCTCACGCACACACACACACACACACACACACACACACACACACAGACACACACACACACACACACCACACACACACACACACACACACACACACACACACACACACACACACACACACACAACCACAGAGATGGGGTGTGGGGGTGGGGGAGTTTTCATTGCCTGTACTTTAATTTTGCAGATTTTTTTTTGTAATTTATTTCTCTCTCTCTTCTTGGTAAAAAAGCATGAACACCTATCCTCTTTTCTTTATCTTGCGACATTATTGTAAAATGTTATATTATGCACAGGCTGCACTCTGCACAAAGTTTTTCCCCCAGTATATGACCTTTTCATTATGTTTCTTTGTATACATGTAAACTTGTTTGTTTGCTTGCATGTTTTGATGGGAGGATCTGTTGATTTTCAGGGAAAAGACTGCTTTCTTTTTGTTTTGGGACCTTACTATTGCAGTCCCAGGTTCGGGATAGCTCAGTGGTCAGAGCACTCGCTCTCCCTATGCTAAGTAAGGTTAAAACGGTAAAGGTGTCCCATAACCAGTGTGGTCGTAGGGGAGCGAGGCGTCAGAGACCTCAGCTTCTGTAGGGGCCGGCATGTTGAGGGCGGCACCCATCTCCTCTCCCTCACTGCTTTACCTTTCCTGGCCCTAGAGAGGGCAGGTACCCATTTATAGCTGGGTGAACTGGGGGGACTGTACTGAAGCCAAAGCGCGCAAACGGTCACCCATCCAACTGGTAACCACGCTCGAAGGCTGCTTAACTTGACTGTGGGAAAGCGAGCGCTCTGACCACTGAGCTACCCCGTCCCCATGAGTAAGGTTAAGCAACGCTGAACATTGTTGTCTCACCGATGGGTGACCGTTCGGGCGCCTTGTTTTCAGTGCAGTCCCCCAGTTCACCCAGCTCTCAATAGGTACCTGTCCTCTTAAGGCTCAAGGAAGGTAAAGCAGCGAGGGAGAGGAGATGGGCGCCGCCCTCAATATGCTGGCCCCTATAGAAGCTGAGGTCTCTGATACCTCGCTCCCCAACGAGCGCATAGGTTATGGGACACCTTTACTTTTTTATTGTTCTTTGAAAATGAGCTCTACTGAGGTTGTTAGGTCGTGGTTGTAAGCTTGCTATCACTAGAAATGATAAGAGCTTTCAAGGAAGGGCAAAGAAAGTGATAGTATTGTCCCCCACCCCTCCTTTATTTTTATTTTTTTTTGGGGGGGGGGGATGCCGGTGACTTGTCAGTATATAAACAGCATCCCCACCTTCTAAATATTCTTTTCTATCCCTCTCTGTTTTTGCATTGTTCCTTTTCTTTCTGTCGCCTCCTTCTTGTCTCATTTCTGCTCTCTTGGTCCATTCTCCTGCCTATTTCGCTCCCAGAAAGACTTCAAAGATAAGAATTCTCTCCCACTCCGAAGTCGCATGTGCTGGGCCTGAGAACAGCAACATGTCACATTTTTAGAGTAATTGGTATGCCGTGCATTTAGCTTCAGTTTACTACAGTAAAATTTCTAGTTTCCGTAAACAGGAAATATGCTCAAAGCGTGTTTTCTTCATTTTTGGAATGCATTCTATTCAGCAGTTTAGTACTTATTCATTTATTTATTCTTTCATTCTTTTATATTGAGGATAATGGAATAAGCTTTCATATGCTTTTTTACATCCAATCCTCATGTGCATGCAGTTTTGTAAATACTGTCATCTGTTCCCACCGGCACACAATGGCCTACTCTTACGAAAAGTGGAACAGGATTTAACGTGTGCGCAAGATGTTTTGCGTGCGTTGGCGCACGGGGCCTCGGTTTATAGTCTCATCCGAAAGACTTTAGGGGAGAGTGGAGTCAGCACTGATGTTAACTCCAGGAGAAAAATCTCCTCGATAAACATCATCAGTACCCGCCATGTCTATTGCTTATCTTTTTTTTTTCTTTCTTCTTTTTTTTTTTTTACAGATGACATTCGACATACATGTTTTGTTGTTGTTGTTAGGGTCGTTTGTTTTTGGTTTTTTTCCCTTCTTAACATCGGGAGGGGGGGGGGGGTATACAACACGCATGCTCACTGATGTCACATTCAGACGTGATTCCCAAAGTCAAAACCGGTGCTATAAACAAAAATCTCACCATTAGTGAACCTCGGACGTCTAGCCGAGAAATAACCCCCTCAAAAAAATCCGTAAATAAATAAACATCCATTCCGTCATGATTCGACGCTTTTAAACCGCCCAAAAAATAGTCCTAGGCCTACATTCCAAGCCCAGAGGAATGACGAAATTCTATTATTTCGTCATCTTACAGTCTCTACTACCGCATTATTGTTTTTTAATTCGGCACGTTTCGTATAGGTCGCTTTGTAAAGAATGTGACAATCAAGAATGGCTGTATTGGTTAGGTTCTGTGTACATTTCCACCTCGACTGTTTCTCTTGTGTAATCGAACTTCGTGTGTGCATACAGGTATCTTTGTCACAACCATTTTCTTTTAGAGAGATTCAGAATGCTTTTTTTTCCTGACGATTAGCACGTTATCAAAATTTAGGGTTTGGTGGGGTTTTTTTTGTTTTTTTTTTGTTGTTGTTTTTTTGGGGGGTTGATATGTTCCGCTTTGTGTGTGTGTGTGTGTGGAAATTTTGGAATACCTCTTTTCTCTCTCTCTCTCTCTCTCTCTCTCTCTCTCTCTCTCTCTCTCTCTCTCTCTCTCTCTCTCTCTCTCTCTCTCGCTTGTTTTTCTCACAGGCACATACCAGCATATCTGTGCATGCTTATGCGTGTGTATATGTGTGTACGCACCCCTTTGGTTTCTTATGGTTAGGCAAGTGCGTACCTCTAGGTAAGCTTGTGATCTGTGTTTGCGTGCATGTCGTGTGTGTGTGTGTGTGTGTGGAGGGGGGCTGCACTCTCTCTCTCTCTCTCTCTCTCTCTCTCTCTCTCTCTCTCTCTCTCTCTCTCTCTCTCTCTCTCTCTCTCCTCTGTACGTCTGCATGTCTGTCTTTTTGGCCTCACTCACGCGCACACACAAACCAATTTTAACAGAACAACAACAACAACTAAAAATACCAGACGTTCTCCTTTTAGGACATGTTTACTTAATTGTTTATTTATTCTTTTATATCGAGGATAATGAAACAAGCATTCATGTGCTTTGTTTTCACCCAGTCCCCGTGTGTATGCACTTTTGTAAATCTTGTCATCTTATTCCCACCGGCACACGATGGCCTACTCTTACGAAAAGCGGAACAGGATTTAAATTAATGTGTGCGCAAGATGCTCGTATTTATTTTTATTTTATTTATTTATTCTGTTATATCGAAGATAATGAAATAACCATTCATGTTTTTTTTACATCCAGACCCCGTGTGTAT
Source organism: Stramonita haemastoma (assembly GCA_030674155.1). Lineage (NCBI taxonomy): Eukaryota > Metazoa > Mollusca > Gastropoda > Neogastropoda > Muricidae > Stramonita > Stramonita haemastoma. Next base: position 13,731,305 of record CM060342.1, on the reverse strand, counting down.
GGTGGACTTTTGAAAATCTTGTCATCTATTCCCACCGGCACACGATGGCCTATTCTTACGACGCGGTGGCCTTCCTGGGCTGACCCTTATGGTTGACCAGGGCGTCGATACAAGCAAGGACAGTCGAGTTGGTTTTATACCCCGTTTTAACTGTACATAATCGCACACTTTTAATACGTGTTTTAAAATGTGACGAGGTGACAGCCCCGATATGGCCTGTGCGGTCGGCGGGGCTCTTAGCAACATCATTGGATTGGATTGGGGCCTCGGTTTATAGTCTCATCCGAAGGACTTGTGCGTCTGCATGTTTGTTTTTTTCCCCCTCACTCGCGCGAACACACGAACCAATTTCAACGGAACTACAAAATATATTTAAATAAAAAAATAACAGACGTTCTCCTTTTTAGGACATGTTGCCCGCTAAGGACACTTGCTCGGAGATGCCGCTCCACTTTGTACTGCGGTGTTTACTTTACGCCTCCTGTTGACCAAGGCCGAAACTAGCGTGTGTGCATTATGTTTGTGATTGAAGATGATGAAAGATGAAAGCTTGAACGTGCGTGAGTGCGTGCGTTTGTGTGTATATGTGTGTGTAAGGGGGTGGGTGGAGGTGGAGGGGGTAGAGGGTGTGTGTGGTGTGTATGTGTGGTGTGTTTGTGTGTGTGCGGGGAGGGGGTGTGAGGGGGACGAGAGGATGTGTATGTATGCAGGGTGTGAGTGTGGGGGGGGGAGGAGGACGGGGGTAGTGAGGGGGGGGGGGCAGTGGGTGAGTGCGTTTATATGTGTGTGTCTGTACGTGCGTGAATGCGCGCATATATATATATATATATATATATATATATATATGTATATATATATGTGTGTGTGTGTGTATTTGTGTGTGTGTGTGTGTGTGTGTGTGTGTGTGTGTGTGTGTGTGTGTGTGTGTGTGTGTTTGCTTTAAACATCAAGATTCAACAGAGAATAATACAACTATATTTAAAATGGTTTCACACAAAGGAGTTTCATTTTACCGGATCTATTTCTCTGTCTGTCTGCCTGTCTGCCTGTCTGCCTCTCTCTCTCTCTCTCTCTCCTCTCTCTCTCTCTCTCTCTCTCTCTCTCTCTCTCTCTC
>CM060342.1:13725191-13727691 GCA_030674155.1 Stramonita haemastoma | reverse complement strand
GTTCAGTGTTGCTATGTCATCATGACTTGTGATACTGTAAGACAGGCAGCTGTTTAGCGACAAACATTTTCATCATTGTATTATTGAAACAGCTGTGGTTACCCAGGCTGTTTTGGTCACATACATGTATCGTCACTGTATTGTCAAAACAGCTGCAGTAACCCAGACACTGTACCAGTCTTTTGGACAGCGCCAGAAAAAAGACAGTCCTATTGGGGGAAGGGAGGGGGGAAGGATAATGTTGCGCTTGTGGCGACACGCTTTTCTCCCGGGAGGGAGGGTAGGGCACCCTGAATTTCATGCAGAGAAAATCTGCCGTGACTAAAATCGACATACGAGATTCAATGTCGCAATACTTTAGCATGGCACTCTACCCAGAATAGCCGTTAACGTCACACAGAGAAATCCACCGTGATTACAAAGCGATTCAATACAGCAGAATGCAATAGAGATGGAAAAAGCGTTCGCCCAGATTCTGGCTTTACGCACACACACACTGACAGAATTGGTGGACTTTGGTGAACAAACGCTTTTCTACCGATACCCGTTGACACCCCTGGGAGTTAAGAGGAGGAGGAGGGGAAGACGAAGACTACAATGCGACCTGTTCCTTTCACAGTGCCCACGGTGGCTGGGAGGCGGGGGTAATATTTGTCCATAGCAGCCGGTTTATAGTGCAGTGTTTGTGGAGATGGGCAGACTCCTCTAGCTCCTGTATACACATACTCGTACACTCCTACCTCATATCTTCTCTGCGCGCCGCGCCGGGACTTTTCACACCTCGCCTTGCTTTGCTTTTTTTTTTTTTTACTTTCACAAGGTGTCCCCCAAGCCTCCCTTCTGTGACCGTTCCTATATTTTATTTAATCATGGGAATTTTCAAACAGAAGAAACCGTCGAGAAAAGAAGAAAGAGTGTGGAAAAAGGATGAAGTGACAGACAGAAAAATTGACAGAAAAATGTGGGAAAAGGAATGGAAGGAAGAAAGGGATTTTTTTTAACGGAAAAGTGTGAAAAACAGACAAGTTGACGATCAGAAAAAAAAATTTTTCGGGAGGAAGAAAAGATGATTAAACAGACATAAAAGAAAAAAAATAAAGTGAAGTGGGAAGACTCCTACATTTCTTAAATTCTCTCTTTGTGATCTTAAAAATCTGGATTGGTTTATGTAATTTAACAATACTGTTTGTTCTGTGTGTAACTCAACATTACCTTTTGTGAACTGTTATTGTTTGGGGGTTTTTTTTTGGGGGGGAGGTTGGAGGGGGAGGTGGTATATTTCTTGAATTCTCTAATCATCTACGAAATTTAACAATACTATTTGTAAATTGCTTTTGATGGAACACATTAAGCATTAATTTTTATAATATATGTTATCTCTTTTGGTATCCTTCAGAATGCAAAAATGTGAAAATAAATAGTCTGTTCCATATTCCATTTTTGCTCACTTCGTGATTTGAAAGTGGTCTACTCGCGCATTTAAAAAACCAGAGATCAAAATTTAATATTGCTCGAACTGAGTTTTTCTAGCTTTCTAGCTCTGTTTCTGAATGTTTTATGACAGTATATTACAGACTTATGTGTAACACACATCAGTGGGGTTTTCTGCAATACATATTTGTGTGTAACACACTTCACTGGGATGTTCTGTAATACAGACTTTTGTGTAACACACTTCACTGGGATTTTCTGTAATACAGACTATGTGAAACACACATCAGTGGGATTTTTTGTAATACAGACTTAGTGTAACACACTTCACTGGATGTTCTGTAATACAGACTTATGTGTAACACACTTCACTGGGATGTTCTGTAATACAGACTTATGTGTAACACACTTCACTGGGATGTTCTGTAATACAGACTTATGTGTAACACACTTCACTGGGATGTTCTGTAATACAGACTTATGTGTAACACACTTCACTGGGATTTTCTGTAATACAGACTTTTGTGTAACACACTTCACTGGGATTTTCTGTAATACAGACTTTGTGTAACACACTTCACTGGGATGTTCTGTAATACAGACTTTTGTGTAACACACTTCACTGGGATTTTCTGTAATACAGATTTATGTGAAACACACATTAATGGGATTTTCTGTAATACAGACTATGTGAAACACACATCAGTGGGATTTTTTGTAATACAGACTTAGGTGTAACACACATCACTGGGATTTTACGTAATACATACTCATGTGAAACACACATCAATGGGATTTTACGTAATACAGACATATGAAACACACATCAGTGGGATTTTCTGTAATAGAACTCTTCTTTTACAGAGAAAGTGAAGGGCAAGAAGGGGTGGGAAGGAGGGGAGGGGGGGTCAAAACAGCACATGTTTGCTCACTCGTGCTGTACATAATGCAAGCTTGCTACCATTCCAACGCTTGTGCACTCACTCACTACACACACACACACACACACACACACCACACACACACACACACACACACACACACTCCCCTCTTTTACACATTCTCCTCT
>CM060342.1:13712691-13722691 GCA_030674155.1 Stramonita haemastoma | reverse complement strand
AAAAACTTATCACAGGGAAGAGTATAGAATATATATATATATATATATAATATATAATATATATATATATATATATATAATATATATATATATATTATTTATTCATTCCTTGGCTACAGCTTCGAGCTTCATCATTGGCGAGCTTTTCGCGTATGCGACCAATTATACCCACCATTAAGGTAGCCGCATTCCGACTTCGAGAATAAGAAGTGTATAAACCTTTGAGTCGTCGTTTACCACTGGAATAATATATTTTTTAAAACTGTTTTTAATCTGTGAGGTAAACAAATGCTTAAAGTATTGGATATGAAACATGTATTAAACATGAAGAGTACAAAAAATATGTATTATACATATGTATCCATCAAATTATTCGAGACTTGCAGAGTTGTTAAAAGATGCCAGTGTGGTGAAATGTCGCGCATTCCCTATCCTAACACCCTGGGGGTCAGCCAAAACAGGCACCGTGTCTTACTCCCTTTGGGAGTGCACGGACATCAAACTTAACACATAACCGATTCCCTCTATGCCTCGGAGTATTGAAGAAATGGTGAACCCTTTAGACGAAATCACAGATAGTTCACAGAACATAAACATGCAATGGCCTGGGATGGACTGACTGACTGACTGACTGGTGAAATGAAATCTCTCAGATACTTCATTCCTGCAAAGCTCTGGTCCTGGGGAAAATAGTACAGCTCTTGTAAGACAAAAAAACTCAAACAAAAACAACAGACACTGGACCTGTGTCATGCCCAAAACTTGCCCTGGACTTTCTGGTGATAATATACTGGGTGATATTGCACCACACACACGGCAAACAGAAACGTAATCACAGTTTCACATCACACGACGATTTAAACGAGACAGCAAACTGAAGCACGCACACTCCTGCATAGATAAAACAGCGTGAGTGATTCGGAACCTCAACAGCCCTCCTGACATGGATACACCTCCCTCCTGGTATGGTACTACATAGATACACCTCCCTCCTGGTATGGTATCACATAGATACACCTCCCACCTGGATGGTATCACATAGATACAGCCACCTCCTATGGTATCACAGATACAACTCCCTCCGGGTATGTATTCACATGGATACACCTCCCTCCTGGTATGGTATCACATAGATACAGCCCCTCCTATGGTATCACATAGATACACCTCCCTCCTGGTATGGTATCACATGGATACACCTCCCTCCTGGTATGGTATCACATAGACACAACTCCCTCCTGGTATGGTATCACATAGACACACCTCCCTCCTGGTATGGTATCACATAGATACACTCCCTCCTGGTAGTATCACATAGATACACCTCCCTCCTGGTATGGTATCACATAGACACACTCCCTCCTGGTATGGTATCACATAGATACAACCTCCCTCCTGGTATGGTATCACATAGAACACCTCCCTCCTGGTATGGTATCACATAGACACACCTCCCTCCTGGTATGGTATCACATAGACACACCTCCCTCCTGGTATGGTATCACATAGACACACCTCCCTCCTGGTATGGTATCACATAGACACAACTCCCTCCTGGTATGGTACTACATAGACACACACCTCCTCCTGGTATGGTATCACATAGACACAACTCCCTCCTGGTATGGTATCACAGATACACCTCCCTCCTGGTATGGTATCACATAGACACACCTCCCTCCTGGTATGGTATCACAAACACAACTCCTCCTGGTATGATCACATAGACACAACTCCCTCCTGGTGGGTAGCACATAAGATACACCTCCCTCCTGGTATGGTAATACATAGACACAACTCCGACCTGGTATCACAGTTCCTCCCTTCTGTCAGTCCACGGTAAAAATCCAACCTGTGGAGAAAAGTCCTGAGAGAAAAATCCTTGCACAGTCTGCAGCATCCATGCAGCATGCATGCAAGCATGCGACACTCTCCTATCAGGACGGATCCAGCAAATAACGCTTCAAACAGTCGGGCAGGGGCAGGGCGTGCACGGCGCGGGGCCTCAGACCGAGGGTGGTGAGGATGGCCTGCTTGCAGCGGTGCTGCAGCGTCGTCAGCTGCGCCTGGCGCACGGCGTCGTGCAGGCGCTGCAAGGGGGTCTCCATGGCGGAGGCGGAGGTGTGCAGCGTGTGCTGCGTGATCCTGGCCAGCAGGTTGAGGTCGGCCTGGCACAGGAAGCGCAGCAGGAGCGCCAGCAGGACGGGGGCAGGGCCAGGCGCACCGCCTCGTTACGAACTTGCTCAGGCACCGCCTCTGCCGCTCCTCCAGGCTCCAACGCACGATCTGAGCCTTCATGGCCGGGCTGGTGCCGGGTCCCGGCTTACTGCTACTGCTGGCTTCTTCCCTCCTTGGTCCTGGTGCAGGAATCGGGGAGCAAGGAGTCGAGGAGGAGTGGTTTCCAGGGTAGAACCCCGCGGAGACGTCGTGCTGACCTCGAGAGGCGGATTGCGGCGCTGTATCGGGCGGCGCGGGGGCGAAGGTCCCGTAAGGAGGCTGTCGGGTGCCGGAGACCTGCGTGGCGGCGTGGGAGTAGTAGGACGCCACCACCTCGCCACCCACCTCCAGAGGGGGTAGGGCTACCGGGGGAGCCACCGTCTCGGAGACGATGCCCACGTCGCTGTCGACGGGAGACTGGGGGGAGGAGGTGGAGCCCACCGAGCCCGAGTGAGCCCAGGGCACGCAGGACGGTCTGGGTGGGGAGGAGTAAGGCGGGAGGTGACTGTCCTGAAGGTCCACCACGCCGAAAGACACCCCACCGAGCTCTGGGACTCGTCGCTGGAAGGACAAGAACCCGGACCCCCCCTCCTCCTCCTCTCCCTCTCCGACTAGAAGAAACACCAGCAGCACTAGAACCCATGTAAAAATCCGGGTCCAGAGGCGGGAAGAGGCCCAGGAAAACGGCCAGGTGCATGAAGCGGTTTTGCAAGACTCGGTCTTGAGGAAGGCCCAGTCCATGCGGAAGAGGTTCCACTCCATGGAGGAGGCGAAGGCGGGGCCCAGCCTGCCCCCGCGCGCGCACATCTCCCAGCAGGCGTGCAGCACCAGGTCGGCGACGTGCTCCAGGTCCATGCAGCGCAGCACGGCCGAGTCGCGGCCCCCGCGCGGCATGAGCGGAGCGTAGTACAGGTCCACCGAGGGCTCCAGGAACAGCTCCATGGCTCTGGGGCGTGCAGAGAGAAAAAAGGTTGAAATGTGTGTGAAAGAAGAGATGTATAAAAGAATAAATATATTCATGAAAGAATAGATATAAATAAAATAAAATAAATAAATAACACGCACGCACGCAGGTACGCAGCGCGCGTGTGCACACACGCACGTACACACCACGCACACGCCACAACACACACACACACACACACACACACATCACACCACACACATACATACATACATACATCGCTAACTTACTCAACAACACACACACACACACACACACACACACACACACACACACACACACACACAAGGACAAGGCGTGACACCGACCTGTAGGTCTTCCCGAAGACGCGCGAGGAGACGTTGACGTCGCAGCCGGCGTCCAGCAGCAGATGGAGGGCCTCCAGCAGACTCTGCTTGGCGCGCCAGCTCGTGCGGTCCACCTGCCCGCCCCACAGCTCGGGCAGCGTGGGCAGCACCAGCCCCAGCGACTTGCCGATGGACAGGGAGAAGTCCGGGGGCGACCTGATGCCCAGGGCCAGCATGGCCAGCGCGGAGAGGCCGCAGGGCTTGTCCGTGGCGCCCTTCTTCAGGAGCTCCTCCAGGCTGTTGTGGCGCGTGCCAAGGTCCAAGCCGCTGGAGTTGACGGTCACCGACATGAAGTTGAGGCTCATCTCCAAGGTGGAGGATTCTGCGCTGGCCGGGTCCGTGGCTTGGCTTCCCGGGGTGTCGGCCCTGTGGGAGTCCGGGGCCGCCAGTTCTTCGGCGATGGCGCGAACGTCGGCGCCGTGTTGGAGCAGGACCTTGATGGAGTCGGGGTCGCAGCGCCAGCAGGCCAGGTGGAGAGGGTTCAGTTTGACGTGCATGCAGCGAGAGATCCAGCGGTCCATGATGGGCAGCGACACGGGAAACGCCTTGTTGGGGTCCGGGCGGGTCTGCGAGCCGGATCGGCTTAGAGGGTAGGATGTCGAGAATTTCTCTGGTACGTCAAAAGAGGTTTGCCTCGTCTGGGAGAGGGGAAAGGGGATTTGGATTCACGCGTTTGGGATTCTGGCGAAGCACCCCCCTGAGGGGACTTGATGGTTGAAGATGGTGGGATAGTTTTGGACGTTTGGGAGACGCAGATTGCGTAGAGGCTTGAACAACGCTTTTATCGTGTGAACATTCATTGTCCATTTCTGGGTCACTATTCTCAGCGACTGTGTCCATCAAACTTTCCTGTACCTCGACGACCTTCGAACCGTCCGCGATTCTCGCAGATTTCTTACCGCGAAGGTTCTCCCCCGCCTCTGGCAATTGGAGAGGGCCTGCGTTTTAGTCTGGGCGTTCTTCCCGCCGTCACCTTTGAGTAGAGAAAAAGTGCCCGAGTCCTGGGGAATACTGCCGGAGAAAAAGGTCCTCTTGAGCGGGTGCTGACAGAACTGGCCACACAGCACCATCTGCAGGAGCTGGGGGCAGCCCATGAGGGCGGCGCAGTGCACGAACCACAGGCAGTCCGGGCAGCCCCCCAGCAAGTCCTCCAGGATGGCGTCCGAGTTGTAGCTGGTGTGCGGCTTGTTGAAGGCCTCGTCCAAGAGGAAGTGCTGCCACACGTGTTTGAAGAGCAGGTACTGCAGCACCTCCGAGTCGTTTTTCCGAATGCAGATGGTCACGGGGTTGTTGGGGTCTAAGTCTGCCAGCAGCTCGTCTTCCCCACCGTTTTTCTCTTCCTCCTCGTGACCACTACCGCTCGCCAGACCCCCCGACCCACCAGGATGACCTTGACCTTCATCCTGGCTCGTCACCCCGTGTCTCCTTTTCGCAGCAGCAGCACAATCCTTGGCAGAAGGAGGGGTCTGCGGCGCCTGGGGGGTGTCCGCGCGATACTGACACGTGTCGCGCGCGGAGTTGATGACGCCGTCATCAGCGTCGCTCTTCCTGGAGGCGCGATGACCCCCCCGAGCGGCGGCGGGCGAGCTGGGAGAAGAAGCCTCCCTCTTCCCGGACCTCCCGCCGATCTCCGGGTGGTGCTGCAGAACGAAGACGAGCAGAGTCTGGTTCTCCGCGGCCAGGTCCAGGAGGTGGGAAGAGCGGTTGAGCCGACACACGTTAGGCGTCAGGGAGAAGGAGGACGAGGCCGACACGGAGTGAGGCGCCAGGCTGGACGGGCTGCAGTTGAGAGGGATGCCCCCGCCCCCGCTACCGCCGCAGTTGTGGCTGCTGAATCCGGACGTGGAGGGGCGCGTGTCGGGGCTGAGGGCGGGGGGCGGCACGGGCCTGTGATCGAAGAGAGGGATGGAGGCCAGGAGCTGCGGGCACACCTCGTGCAGCTGCCGCACGGCGTCCATCCTCCGCCGGGACAACGCCTCGATCATCAGCACCGAGGAGGCGGGAGACTTCTTCTTGGATTTCTCCGCTGCCTGGGACTGAGACAGGGGCTGGGTTGGAGGTGGGGGCGGGGGGGTTTTGGCTTTGGGAGGCAGGATGGAGCTGACTGGAGCGTTCTCCACGCTCCTGCCGTCCGTCTGGTTCCTGTTGGCCAGGTCGGCTTCCTGGGTTTCGCTGAAGGTCGAGGAGGGCTGGAAGGTGAGCAGGGCCGCTCGGAGCTCCTGGGAGTGGGTGAGGGGGGGCAGCTTGGTGCCGCTGAGCAGCGCGCGGTACACGGCCTCCGCCACCGCCTGGGGGCAGCTGATGTCCTGCACCATGCTGCTGTTGTCACTCAGGCTTTCGCTCACCCCGTGCACTCTGTGGAAGTGTAGACATATATACAATCACTTGTGTGTGTGTGTGTGTGGAGGGGGGGGGTGTGAGTGGTGTGTGTGTGTGTGTGGGGGGGGGGGGCAATCAAACTCACACACATGCACATACACACACACACACCACACATCTAATGACAGGAAATGGTGGAACGTGTGGTGTGATCTCGAGGTTTTAGGATGTCTACCTATGGTGGTGGTGTCGGTCTAGAATCTGTCTCTTTCACGTCTACAAGCTGTCCTCTGTGTCTGTCTCTGTCTGTCTGTCTGTCTCTGTCTCTCTCACGACACACACACACACACACACACACACACGCACGCACTACACACATCCACGCACGCACGCACACACACACACAGCGCGCACGCACGCACAACACACACACACACGCCGCGCGCGCACACACCACACACGCACGCCGCCGCACACACACACACCACACACACACACACACACACACACACACACACACACACACACACACCAGAGTTATATTGTAGGAAATCATAGTAGCCTACATGTGATGTGGCTGTAGTTTATAGGATGTCTCTCTATGAGGATGATTCTCTCTCTCTCTCTCTCTCTCTCTCTCTCTCTCTCTCTCTCTCTCCTCTCTCTCTCTCTCTCTCTCTCTCTCTCTTTTTCACACACACACACACACACAACACACACACACACAACACACACAACTTCATAAACATCTCGTCCCCATAACAACATATGCCAATGTTTTTCCATACAAGCGACATGATAACCTGGTTTTTTTTTTATTAACTGGAAAACGCTGCCTTTTTTGGGATTAACTGGAAAACGTTGCTCTTTTTGGCAAAATGCATCCTATCTCAAATATTACATAGTTCTGATTTTAAGGATAGACAGTTAAAAACAAATATAAGTGTGGTCAGCTATGCATAGAAATGTGGAGAAATGCCTTGAAACCTATTGTCTATGGGTAACTTGCCATAATGTAACGAGCCATCTACTAACATTTCCCTCCCTATCACCCATAGTACAGACAGACAGGACAGGAGAAACAACACAGGGGGGGAGGGGAGGGAGGGTTTGAACTCACAGACCAGCAGCAGGGAGGGGTAGCGGTACAGCCTGTAGGACCACATGATGCCCCGGCCCCTTCCCTCCTCCCACGCCTTGCCTCACCACACGGTTTCTGTGGCAACAACAACCTGCACAGCCTTCCCGCCGCCTCATAGCAGGGATTCCCACACTGTCCGCCTCTCTCTCTCTCTCCCCTGCCGGCCACCACTCCACACTGTATGGTTACTCCACTTCTTACCAACAACATAAGAAGACCTAAAGGCCTATGCCACCAGAGGCAAATAAATACACAGTGTGACTAAGTGATCAGGATTATTACGCCTGGGTATCTGCAGTATTTCGGGAGAATTATAACATTCAGATGATTCTTGGCTACGGACGACGGCAGAGCATAGAAAGCAGTGATTAATTCAGAAGCTCCTTGGAATTGGATCGAAGCTTGCTCCCAAAAAAACGGAACAGGCTGGGAACTCTATGGCGAATATTTTGAGGTTCCAGCTTGCAGAAATGCAGAGATGAAGCAGTTGAAGTTAAGCAGGTCAAGGGATACCGGAAACACGTAATAATGGGAAACAGAAATAGCTTTCCTTTTTTTGTTTTTGTAGGTCACAGGAGGTTGTCTATTGATTCTTTGTTTTATTTAATTTCTGCGGATATCTTTAGGTACGGTTTAAACTCTCGTCCTATTTTTGAAAAGTTTGTATCATCAGTTTGAATTATTTGTAAGTAGAGGGGGAACGGGGTGAATTGCGAGATGTTCGTCACCGCACTTGGCAAATAAATTATGTTTATCTCTTCACTTAACCGGAAAAGCTGTTGCTTTAGTAAGCGAAACAAAGTGAAGAAGCGTATGGTGAAGATGATTTGAAATTCTCAAACAGCTATTTCTTGAACTTGGTTTCACTATGTTTTGTGACTGGACAATATTTAACCTTTCCTGTTTCATTCTCACTCCTTCAATCTGTTTCCAAGCTTAGGTAGGAACAAGAACTTTTATAGGTTGGGAATGTCCCTGCTTTGTTTTGTTGTTGTTTGGCTTTGTTTTTAGCAGCTCTGTTGCATCTTTTTTTCCCTGATCCAAATTTGTGTATATTTGTTACTTAGATAGCACATCCGTGTGTTTAATCTGTATTTTCGAGATCCACGTTATGAGAACTGAATGATTTGTTGAAGTTGTTTTTAATGTATAAGTATAAATATGCGAATATCACAGTCTGTTTACCACCTGTGCATTCATCCTACTCGTTCACGATGTTGATTCGGTTTTAAACTTCTCTGTGTAATCTTCATCAGAATGTAGGTCGTCAAAATAAATTTCAGAAGCTAGGACAGGCCAACAGTGTAAGAAAAGCAATCAAAACTGGCTGTTCAAGAAATATGTGATGGGGTCAAACCAAAAGAAGAAAAGCCAGTTTGAGATCAACACGTAAGACTTTTGCTTTGTGTGTGTGTGTGTGTGTGTGTGTGTGTGTGTGTGTGTGTGTGTGTGTGTGTGTGTGTGCGTGCGTGCGTGCGTGCGTGCGTATGTGTGTGTATGTGACGGCGGGGCTTAACCAGCCTAGACAACGCACAATATCCCTTGGATAAACCGCATCAGAACATGCAGGAATGTTACTGATAATAAATACCCAGGTGAAGAAACGATGGAAGAAAGGAAGAAGTAACTGTGAACAGAAAATAAGTCAAAGAAGTGTGACAAGACAGATCACTTGCACTACAGAAATCCAGCTGACAACTCCCTTGCACTACAGAAATCAAACTGACAACTCCCTTGCACTACAGAAATCAAGCTGACAACTCCCTTGCACTACAGAAATCAAGCTGACAACTCCCTTGCACTACAGAAATCCAGCTGACAACTCCCTTGCACTACAGAAATCAAGCTGACAACTCCCTTGCACTACAGAAATCAAGCTGACTCAGCCCGTGGACAGATATCATCTACAAAGTTGAAGACACCAGGTAAAAGAAGAAAAGCAGGGCAAAGATGGCAAGAAAAGTGTCCCCATAAGCCTTGAGACTTCTTGGGCGCCATCCCAGTCTTTCTGCATTCCCTGCCTGAACTGGCATGGAAGGGTAGGGGGGTGGGTGGCGGGTCAGATTTATGGAGCGTCTCAATCTAGCACGTGAACCAACACTCATGAATACAGATCCCTAACCGTACGTAAGCAATCACAAGATAGATCTATTTCTGATTGATATCAGCCTGCAATAGAATTTCTAGGATTTTCTTTTTGTTGCATCGATGCTTATCATTATGATCATGTTTCCAGTTAGCATCATATCCTAAGCACTGATTATTTACGAATTCTCACGTTCTTGCCCAGATTTGAAGGAATTTCGATGCTCAACTTTTTTTTTCTCTAGATCAAGATTATTTCGAAGACTGTCATGAAGACGGGTTAGTCCAAGCTCTGATAGCATCGTTGATTATAAGAGAATCGTGAATCTACTCCAGAGAAAGAAGCTGGGGGGAAAAAAGCTTGCGGGATTTGGGTTGTATTAAAAACACCAAAACGTGTGCTAAACATGAAATTACTGTGAAGTGCTCATCCGGATGTCCTACAGAAGATTGGGTGCAGACACAGCACGACGACTTTCCACTCGTATCCGGCAGGCTAGCACTTGGCTTTTTACCACCACATCTTTCGCCCCGAGAAGAAAACCGAAGGCTCCACGGATTAAACAGCACAGCTTAGGCAGCCCACAACTGCTTGGGATGTGCAGCACAGACTTGAGACAGACTTGAGGTGACGATCTCACAGTCAGCCCATCTTGCAGCCCTATCTATCCCCGAGTTGATATGAACAAAAGAAAAGGATGGCCTCTAAGCTGGCCTACATGTGGTTTTCTTTTTTTCTTCTTACAGACCTGTTGACGTCATATCGAAAATACGTCATTGTGACGTCTCAGACTGCAGAGCCAGAAAGTGTATTCCAAAATATAGATTATTGGCTTATTTTGTGGTTTGGAGATGATTTGTCACTACACAGTTGGCTCATTATGTAGTCCCATCACCCTGCCTCCCCCCCCCCCACACACACACACG
>CM060342.1:13690191-13697691 GCA_030674155.1 Stramonita haemastoma | reverse complement strand
TGACCACACAGGTTATGGGACACCTTTACCTTAAATCTGTAAATAAAATACACAAAAACAGGTTTTTAAATTTTTTTTTCTTTTATAGCGAGGATATTGGAATAAGCATTCATGTGCTTTCTTTTCATCCAGTCCCCGTATGTATGCAGTTTTGTAAATCTTGTCATCTGTTCCCACCGTCACACAATGGCCTACTCTTACGAAAGGCAGAACAGGATTTAACGTGTGCGCAAGATGTTCTACGTGCGTTCTCACACGGGGCCTCGGTTCACAGTCTCATCCGAGGAACTTTTGAGGAGAGAGTGGAGTCAGCACTGATGTTAACTGCAGAGGGAAGAAAAATCCCCTCGAACGGGAATCGAACTCGGGTCGTCAAATTGCGAGCACAATGTTCTGACCACGAGGCTATCCCGTCTCCCTTTCGGTAAAGGATAACCACACCACTGTTACAGGCAACACGGCTGACTTCCACACACAGCCTCCCGGCCCCAGCCCCATGGCGACGCCTTGCCGTGTCCGCCTCAACGTGGGCGGGAAGATGTTCCTGACATCACTGGCCACTCTGCAGACCCTGCCCCACTCCCGCCTGGCCACAATGGCCACACTGGCCGCAGAAAACGCGGCCGCTACCACCCCGCAGCAGGAAGTGGAACTCTTCTTCGACAGAAACCCCAAAATCGTCAACAGCCTTTTGGACCTCTACCGCACCGGAGAGCTCCACGTTCCCAGGAACCTGTGCGCCAAGATGGTGCAGCGGGAATTGGAGTTTTGGGGAGTTCCCGTGGAATTGATGCGGGAATGTTGTTACCGGGGGTTTCATAAGCGTGTGGAGGATGTCGAGATCACTGCAGAGATTGACAGCTTTTTGAAGTTTCCCTACGACACTGAAGAGGAGCGGAAAAAACTGTCGGCTCTGGGCAAACTGTGGTTGATTATGGAACGACCCACCTTCAACTTGGTTTCCAAGGTATGTGACTCGTAAACAGTGCTAAACAACCGAAAGAAGTTCTTGGTTCTTTTTTTTTTAATATCATGATAAGGTTATGTTTCGTGATTATTTTAGTATATAAGAAGTCAGTTCTGTATATTTTTTTTTTTAAGGTGAAGGTAAAGGTGTCCCATAACCTTTGTGGTCATAGGGGAGCGAGGCGTCAGAGACCTCAGCTTCTCTAGGGGGCCAGCATGTTGAGGGCGGCGCCCATCTCCTCTCCCTTGCTGCTTTACCTTCCCTGACCGTAAAGAGGGTAGGTACCCATTTACAGCTGGGTGAACTGGGGGAACTGTACTGAAGCCAAGGCGCGCAAATGGTCACCCATCCAACAGGTAACCACGCTCAACGCTGCTTAACTTGAGCTGGGGGAAAGCGAGCACTCTGACCACTGAACTATCCCGTCCTGTAAGAATAGTTCAACCAAATCTGTCTAGATAATGTCATTTATCTTTTTGGGGTCTGTTTTATACATAGTATATTCTTGATATATAAAAAAAAATTCATGTCTGTTCAGTTTTATTTCTAAAAGACAGTTGTTGACAGTAGAAACAAAGTTATGCCATGTGACAGCCGATTTTTGACAGAAATGTGATAACTCATAGGCAGTGTGGAGGTAAAAGCATCTCAGAGGCTGTCTTCCACGATCTCTGAAATTTGTATTTATACAGAAAAGCAAGAAAAGTTTACAGGACTGGACTTTCTGTCTCTGTCTCTCTGTCTCTCTTCTGTCTGCTGTCTGTCTGTCTGTCTGTCTGTCTGTCTGTCTGTCTGTCTGTCTGTCTGTCTGTCTGTCTGTCTGTCTGTCTTCTCTCTCTCTCTCCTCTCTCTCTCTCTCTCTCTCTCTCTCTCTCCTCTCTTCTCTCTCTCTCTCTCTCTCTCTCTCTCCTCTCCCCCCCCCCCCCCGATGAAAAAAAGTATGTAATGCTTACTTACTCTGTTACCCTTGAAAAATAAAGATTATTCATTCATTATTCCTCTCTCTCTCTCTCTCTCTCTCTCTCTCTCTCCATCTCTCCTCTCTCTTCTCTCTCTCCTCTCTCTCTCTCTCTCTCTCTCTCTCTCTCCCCCCTTCCAGACAGCTTTTTTTTTTCTCCTTTTGCACCCTTGAAGACTTGAAAACCAGTTCCCTCCATTCCCCTCTCTCTCTGTTCTGCCTTTCTTCAAAATTTCGTCGAGTTCTAGGCCAGTCCATTCGCTGATGTTGTCCTCCCATCTCTTCCTTGGTCTGCCTCTTTTTTCTTCCTCATTTTAAACTCAATGGCGGCGCATTGATTCCAATGTGTCCTAGATGTGGAGCCTGGTTTTCTTCTCATTTGAAATTAAATGGCGGCGCATTGCTTGCATGTATTCTAGATGTGGAGTCTCGTTTTCTTCTCATTTAAATTAAATGGCGGCGCATTGCTTCCATGTGTCCTAGATGTGGAGCCTGGTTTTCTTCTCATTGAAATTAAAGGGCGACGGATTCTTTCCATTGTTTGTTTTAGTCGAATTATAGTCCTTTCCAGATTTCTCCGATATCAGGACTGTAGTCAGAAGCCAGAAAGTCGGAGGTCCCACGCTTCGGCAAGTTCTCCCACTTCAGCACCTCGGGCCACCCCAAAAAAACTTACAATTCTAGAAGCAACGTCATGAGATGAAACTCACTCCTTTCGAAACCAAAAATTCTTTCCATGTGTCCCAGATGTGGAGCCTCGTCTTCTTCTCGGTGGTGCTGTTCTCAGCCACCCTCTACTGCTTCAGCACCATCATGAGCTACAGAACAGTCTCCCCCACCTTCAGGGATCAGGTCACCAAGAGCAACATGACCCTGCAGAGCGCCTATTCCTCCCTCAACCTCATGGAAAAATACTTCGTCACCACCACGCCCTCCTGGATCGTCCTGGCCTTCGACTTGAGCTTCGGCTTCTTCCTGCTGGAGTTCCTGGTTCGGTTCTTGGTCTGTCCTGACAAGCGGTTCTTCGCGAGGCAGCCCCGGAATTGGCTGGAGGTGGTTCTCCTGCTTCACAACGGCTTGGAGATCGCCCTGAACAAGCTGTTCATGGAGGGCAGGGTGAGCTTCTCCAAGGTGGAGAAGGACGTCCTGGCTTTCTTCTACTCCCTCACGGCGCTGAAGCTGCTGCGGATCGTGTACATCGTCAGGGACTTCAACGAGATGAAAGTTGGTAATTTTTTTGGTTTGGGTTTTTTTGTTGTTGGGGTTTTTTGTTGGGGTTTTTTTTTGTTGCTTTTTGGTTTGTTTGGGGGGATTGGGGGGGGCTTGGTTTTTATTTATTGATTGCGGGGGACGGTTGAGGGGGAGGGGGAGGCTAGTGGTAGTGGTTAGAGCGTTTGCGTTCGGGATCTGACGGCCCGGGATCGAACCACCACCGAGACACCCATTTTAAGGGATTTTGCTCTGGAAGTTAACGTCAGTACTGTCTGACTCCACTCCCCTGAGAGTCTTTCGGATGAGATTATAAACCGACGTGACGAGGTGCGAACACACGCAATACATCTTACAAATATGTTAAAAACTCATTCCGCCTTTCGGAAGAGTAGGCCATTTCGTGCTAGTAGGAACAAATGGCAAAGTTAAATTAAAAACAAAAACGCATGCACACAGGTGTCGTGTTTAGACACTATCCCTGAAGTCGGAATGCCGCTACCTATATGGTTGGGGGGGGGGGGGGGGGGGGGGGGGGGGGCCGGTGGCATAGGCAAAAATCTCATCATTGGTGAACATCTGAGCTCTAGCCGAGGACCCGGGAGGAGGGGGGGGCAGTCTTTAGGTAAAAATACATCATTATCGATTTTGTGTTTTATTAAGTATTTTTAGTAATAAAAAAAACGGTAAAGGTGTTCCCATTAGGTCGTAGTGGAGTGAGGCATCAGAAACCTCAGCTTCTCTAAGGGCCAGCATATTGAGGGCGGCGCCCATCTCCTCTCCCTCGCTGCTTTACCTTCCCTGTCCCTAAAGAGGCAGGTAACCCATTTACAGCTGGGTGAACTGGGGGACTGTACTGAAGCCAAGGCGCACAAAACGGTCACCCATCCATTTGGTAACCACGCTCGATACTGCTTCACCTTAACTTGGGGGGGGGGGGGGGGGGGAACGAGTGCTCTGACCACTGAGGTATCCCGTCCCCGATTATTAATAGCGACCAGTAAAACAGTCTCTCTGTACTATTTTAACAGTCGGTTGGACGGTCTGTCAGTTTACTGGACGAATGGCTGGCTGGTCAGATCAATATTTGTTTGGTCAGTCATTCGCTTGGCTGGATGGTTGTTTGGGCTGTAGTGTATAGCAGCAGGGGGAGGAGGTAGCTTAGTGGTTAGAGCGTTGCGCCTCGTGATCTAAAGGCCCGGGTTTGAGCCACCACCGAGACACCTGTTCGAGAGGATTTTTCCCCTGGAGTTAACATCAGTGCCGGCTCCACTCCCCTCAAAGTCCTTCGGGTAAGACTACAATCCGAGGTCCCGTGTGTGTATGCATGCAGAACATCTTATACACACGTTAAAAACCCGTTCTGCCTGTCTGAAGAGTAGGCCATTGTGTGCCGATTGGAACGGGTGGCAAAATTTACAAAACTGCTTGCACGTTAGTGTCGTCTTTAGACATCATTCCTGAAGCGGGAATGCGACTGAAATGGAGGGTAACTGTTCGCATACACAAACTCTCACCGTTGGTGAACCTCGGAGCTCTAGCTGAGGAACAAAACAACAACAACAACAACAACAACAACAACAACAACAACAACAACAACAAATCTTGCAACAAAAGTGTTGAATAATGAGCCTACATTTCGTATCGAAATAACAACACTACAGCCATCCAACCGCGGTGGTTGGCGAGGCTGTATCAATCATTCCATCACTCTTCCTTCATTCAATCATTCCTCCCTTCCTTCCTTCATTCCTTCTTTACATCCTCCATTCCTTCATTCATTCCTTGATTCCTTCATCCGCTAACTTCTAATGTGTCAAATCAAACCAAACAAAACCCACTCCACCTCTCTCCCCCCCCCCTCCAATCAGATCCTGGTGCTGTCCACCAAAGCCAGCCTGAAGGTGCTGACTTTCCTCCCTTCCTCTCTTCCAGTTTTCCTCCTTTCCTCCCTTCCTTCCTTCCTTCTTCCCTCCCTTTCTTCCTCCTTCCTCCCTCCCTCCCTTCTCATTCCTTCCTCTCCCTCCTTTCTTCCTTCCTTCTCCTCCTTCCTTCCTTCTTCCTTCCCTCCCTTCCTCCTCCCTCCTTCCTTCATTCCTTCTCCTCCCTTTTCCCCTTCCTCCCTTCCTCCTCCCTTCCTTTCTTCCTCCCTCCTCCCTTCCTTCCTCCCTTCCTTCCATTCTTCCTCCCTCCCTCCTCCCTTCCTTCCTTCCTTCCTTCCTCTCTTCCTCCTTCCTTCTTCCTTCCTTCTTCCCTCCCTTCCTTCCTTCCTACCTTCCTTCCTCCCTTCCTTCCTCCCTTCCTTCCTCCCTCCCTTCCTCCCTTCCTCCCTTCCATCCTTCTTTCCTTCCATCCTTCCACCCTGCATCCCCTAACCTCTAATGCATCAAAACCAAACCAAAACCAAACCCACACCAAAACCAAACCAAAACCAAACCAAAACCAAAACCAAAACAAAACCAAAACCACACCAAAACCAAAACCACACCAAACCCAAAACCAAAACAAAACCAAAACAAAACCAAAACCAAAACCACACCAAAACCAAAACCAAAACCAAAACAAAACCAAAACCACACCAAAACCAAAACCACACCAAAACCAAAACAAAACCAAAACCAAAACCAAAACAAAACCAAAACAAAAACCAAAACAAAACCAAAACCACACCAAAACCCACACCAAAACCAAAACCACACCAAAACAAAACCAAAACCACACCAAAACCAAAACCAAAACAAAACCAAAACCACACCAAAACCAAAACCACACCCAAAACCACACCAAAACCAAAACCACACCAAAACCAAAACCACACCAAAACCAAAACACCAACAACCAAAACCAAAACCAAAACCAACCAAAACCAAGCCAAAACCAAAACCACACCAAAACCAAAACCACACCACAAACCAAAACCACATCAAAACCAAAACTACACCAAAACCAAGCCAAAACCAAAACCACACCAAAACCAAAACCACACCAAAACCAAAACCACACCAAAACCAAAACTACACCAAAACCAAGCCAAAACCAAAACCAAGCCAAAACCAAAACCAAACCAAACCCACAAACCTCAATGTATCAAACAAACCAACCAACCTTCACCCCCAAACCTCTAATATACCACTCCACTCCACCTCTCTCCATCCAAAAACAGATCCTGGTGCTCTCCACCAAAGCCAGCCTCAAGGTGCTGACGCTGCTGGCTCTCTGCATGCTGTCCATGTCGGTGCTGTACGGCACTCTCCTCTACATCGCCGAGCTCCTCACCCAGGACTTCTCCTTCCACACCATCCCCCACGGCATGTGGTACGCCGTCGTCACCATGACCACCGTCGGCTACGGCGACGTGGTGCCCGTGAGCGCCGTGGGGCGGATCCTCGGGATGCTGTGCGCCTTCAGTGGCGTCATCACGGTGGCTCTGCCTATCGCCGAGGTGGCGTCCAATTTCAGCAAGTACCGGGATAACTTGGAGTCCAGGACTCATCTGAGGAGACGTTTGGCTTGGGAGAAGGAGGGGGGAGAGGGTGGGTGGAGAAATCGTGGGTTGAAGGGTGGTGAGGAGAGTGGGGATTTGTTTGGGAAAGGTGTTGAGGATGGGGGTGGGGGTGGAGGTGGAGAGGGAGGGGGAGAGAAGTGGTTTGGTGATGGTGGTGGTGGTGGTGGGGGTTGTCTTACGCAGACTAAACTTTAGAGAAGGTATATAAATTGTTGCCTGGTGTTGAGTTTTTTTAGGTGATATGAATCCTGTCTTTTGGAGTAAACTTAAATAAATTAATAGAATTAAAATGCATGGATACTGAACAGACTCGGTCCGAACCCACATATCGAGAACAGAGACCAAAATTGTGAATTTTTTTAAAACGTTCACAAAATGATAGTGTAAGTGCCTTCCATACCACATGTGCATCATCACCATATTGTAATACTCATTCCTTCATTCATTTAACTGTTCAGTCACTAACTGATAGATTTTACCAGTGCGAAGACTATGTCTGTGCCTAAGTCTAGCATCTTCTTTGTTGATTTTCATTACGCTGAACCAGCCTCCCCGGGATTTATTGGGGAGGGGGGGTGTTGTTTTGTTTTTACGTGATTTGTGTATGTTAATCTGTAAGGCAAAAGATTGTGTATGTTAATCTGTCAGCAAACGACTGTGTATGTCATTATATAAGGCAAAATTTGTGTATGTAATATAACAGGCAAAAGATTTGTGTAAGTTAATCTGTAAGGCAAAAGATTGTGTATGTTAATCTGTAAGGCAAAAGATTGTGTATGTTAATCTGTCAGGCAAACGATTGTGTATGTCATTATATAAGGCAAAATTTGTGTATGTTAATATACAGGCAAAAGATTGTGT
>CM060342.1:13672691-13685191 GCA_030674155.1 Stramonita haemastoma | reverse complement strand
GTGTGTGTGTGTGTGTGTGTGTGTGTGTGTGTGTGTGCGTGTGTGATGTAAAATCCTTCAATATTAGACAAGCAAGAACTGAAATTAAATAAAAACAAAGCAACTGAATGCAAAAGAAAACATGCTACAACAGAACAGGCATGTGTTGGGGAGGGGGCGGGGGGGGAGCTGTGTACATTAAAATACACACGCACACCACATTGCAGTGGTCCTCTTAGGTGTCTGCCATGGTTCTTCTTCTTCGTTGAACGCTCAGACAGCAACTATTCTTGTTTGTCGTATGAACCAAGATGCGTTGCACTGCCGTTAAGCGCCTGACAGGTCAGGCCTAGCACAACCGACTTCAGCGTGTGTAAGTAGTTGATCAGTGGTCTAGCAGTAACGTACCCCACACCCAACCAAGGGACCCAGGTTGCAGGTTCGATCCCATCTAAAGCACCCCCCTTCCCCCCCCCCCCTCCCCCTTTCCATCAGCCAAACGATGAGTGTTGGTCAGAGAAACAGTCTTTTTGATGAATGAGATGACAAATCGAGGACATGAAGTCTAATGACATATATATTTAGCGCACGTAAAAAGAACCCACGGCAAGAAGAGAGTTGTCCTTGGCCAAAATCATTTCTGTAGACCAAAAGCCTCTCTAAGGAAACAATGTAGGCATAATTGTACACAGTCAGGTAAGGCAAGGCAAGGCAAGGCAAATTCTTTTATTTCGAGGATAGGCCTAATGAATGAGCACTCATGTGCTTTTTTACATCCAGTCCCCGCACTTATCAGGGATAAGATCAAGATTATAAAAAAAAACTCCTGTAACTAAACAATAACAACAATAATGATCCTAATACCAAGAACAAGAAACTGTACCCAGTACTAAGCAACAGACAAGAAATAAGGACAGCAAGTAATAAAATTGCACTCATTCTGAAAACGAAAATAAGAAATACCAATGAAATGATGATTTTGATTTTTTTTTAAGCAAATCAGTTGCAAGTCTCAAAGAACATGCATACATGCAGGAAATGCCGGGGCTAGTACAAAAAAATGAAGAAATAAATAATTAACAAACTATAAAAACTTGAAAGATCTCATTCCCAATTTTTCGGCTGAATGGTCGTGGTTGTAACAGGGGAGCTAACCAGCTTTTTCCGGTGCCTATGACAAAAGGTGTTTACTTCCCTTTAATTCTCTCCCACCTCTGCTCTATTTTTCAGTATGATTTCGTTGTCTCTCTTTTTTCTCTCCTTAATCAGTTAATGAAGCTGTAAATCTTTTCAATATTTGTGAATCTTTCCAGACAGAAATTTGATTTATTGAAACTCTATTTTTAATATCGCAATTAATACCAAGTTTGGATAGTGAGCCCAACCAGTAACGGTAACTCTAACAATAAAAATATTACGCACTCACGAACTCTCACCTTTGATTTTGCAAACAAAAACTTTCAGCAGATGCGAAAATTATCGGGTATACTTCACGATTTGAAAAGCCAAAGCAAGACAGACATTTCCAGGAAGACTGTGCAGTACATACTGTTGACTTTTACTAGCTGTCTCCTGATATATTTTGTTCCTTACAAGGTAAAGTACAGGCTACATACATACACCAACTGTCAACCATTTTCGTTCTTTTCTCTGTTGGCTCGCATAGTCCTAGGCTACGAGCTACTCGTTGTGTGTTTGGTTTGTTTATGCTATTGTCCGATATTTCAAGAACATTTTTCCGTTTTTTGTTAATTAAAATGGGGTGGGAATGTGTGCAGTACTTATCAATACTTTTGGCTAGTTTCCAAATTATATTATAAATTCTGTCGTCGTCGTCGTCGTTGTTGTTGTCGTTGGTGGTGGTGTGGTGGTGGTGGTGTGTGTGTGTGTGTGTGTGTGTGTGTGTGTGTGTGTGTGTGTGTGTGTGTGTGTCACTGTGTGTGTGTGTGTCACTGTGTATAGGGGGGGGGGGGGGGTGGGTGCACTGTGTGTGTGTGTGTGTGTGTGTGTGTGTGTGTGTGACTCTTGTCAGTCTGTGTGTGACACTGTCAGTCTGTGTGTTTAAAGTATTCATCAACCTATACTTTTATTTTGAGGATAATGGAGTAAGCACTCAATATCGGGGTTTATTTTGTTTGGGGTTGTTTTGTTTTTTTTACATCTTGTGCATGGGGTTTTGTAAATTTTGTTATCCCATCCCACCAACACAAATGGCCAAAGGGGTCTACAAGGCTACTCTTCTGAAAGGCGGAATATTTTTTAGTGTGTGGGCAAAGTGTTCTGCATGTGTTCACACATTGGATCTCAGTTCATAATCTCTCATACTGTGTGTGCATGTGTGTGTTGGAACGCGTGGAGAAGACTTGATGAAGTTGATAGTAGATAATTTGATTCTGTAACGCACACACACACATGCATGCATGCATGCAAATTATGCATATATAGACACACACACACACACACACACACACACACACACACACACACACACACACACACACACACACACACACAAAGTTATATAATAGGAAATCATGGTACATGTGATGTGACAATATATTATGTGTATATTTAATACAAGTTGTGGGTGATACCTATCTATCTCCACCCTAAAAACCAATCCCATTTAACACAACTTTCAGTTCAAAAATAGCTGCTGTATCTGGCCTTAAAAAAAAAAAAAAGCAAACAAATTTTATAACCTGACAACTCTTCTCAAAAATTAATTTTCTGCTAAATCCTCCCTGTTTCAGACCATGCCTGGCCCCACCATCGAGAAATGGAACGCCGAGAAAGACGGCGTGCTGAACGAAGCCAACCTGACCCGAAAACTGGAGAGGCAGGGCTACAACTGCATCAAGTACACCTTCTCTCCAGGCACCGATTTTCCCGACCACACGCACGCCGTCAGCAAGAAAGACGCCATTTTGACGGGACGGTTCGAATTCGGCATGCACGGTCAGACGGTGGTGTTGGAACCTGGGGACATGGTGGAGGTGCCTCGAAACACCGTCCACAATGCCAGAGTGGTGGGGAAAGAAAACGTGGTGTTTTTCGACTCCACGAAATGATGAATCCGCGGCCAAACTGGGGTGGAGTGCTGCTGTAGATCATGCTTGTTTGGATGGATGCTTTAGCAAGGTATTATGAAGTTACTTTCTTGGAGTTTTGTTGTTGTTGGGGTGTGGGTGGTGGAAGGGAGGGGGGTTGTTTGTCAAGAATGGAAGTGATCTGTGTCAAAACTGGAGTGCAGCTGTAGATTGCTTGTTGGACAGATGCTTTAGTTAAGCAAGGTATTATGAAGTCACATTCTTGGATTTTTGTTGAGGGTTGGGGTGTGAGGGGAGGTGTTTGATTGGCAAGAATGGAATTGAAGAGGTGAAGGATATGATTCCTGAGTGAGAAGTTTATCATGTGAGTGTAAAATCTGTTCCTTCAATCTGTCGTGATGTGATGCATGTTCTGCGTAATTGTTCCGATACGACGATACAGAAAATCTTTAGTGCTACATCTCTCTCTCTCTCTCTCTCTCTCTCTCTCTCTCTCTCTCTCTCTCTCTCTCTCTCTCTCTCTGCTTCTCTCTGTCTCTCTCTCTCTCTCTCTGTCTCTCTGTCTCTCTCTCTCTCTCTCTCTCTCTCTCCTCTCTCTCTCTCTCTCTCTCTCTCTCTCTCTCTCTCTCCTCCCTCCCTTTCTCTCTCTTTCTGTATCTATTGTTATTAGATCTAGTAATAATACTAATACTTCTTCTTCTTTGAACACTCAGACAGCAACTATTATGTTATATATGAGCAATATTGCATCATGCTGCTGTTAAGCGCTTGACAAGTCAGGCCCAGCGCATCCAGTTTCAGCATAAAATAAAAGCATTGTTATCTAACCCCCATGGGGATGCCGGGGGCTCTCTCAGTATAGCCTAGTGGTCAGAACATTGCGCTGGCAATTTGACGACCCGGGTTCGAGTCCGGTCGAGGAAAATTGTTTCCTGGAGTTAACATCAGTGCTGACTCCACTCTCCCCAAAAGTCCTTCGGGTGAGACTTAAAACCGAGGCCCCGTGTGCGAACGCACGCAGAACATCTTGCGCACACGTTAAATCCTGTTCCGCTTTTCGTAAGAGTAGGCCATCGTGTGCCGGTGGGAACAGATGACAATATTAACAAAACTGCATACACACGGGGACCGGATGAAAAAAAGCACATGATTGCTTATTCTGTTATCCTCGATATAAAAGAATAAATAAATAAAAATAAATAAATAGCATCCCCACTTTCTGGAAATTCTGTGCAAGAAATTTTGACTTTTCTATCTCTCTCTTTGTTTGTCTTTCTCCTTACCTTCTGTCTTTTTTAGATGTTGTCTCTTGTTCTCAGTCAGTCACTGTCTGTCTGTCTGTCTGTCTGTCTGTCTGTCTGTCTGTCTGTCTCTTTCTCTCTCTCTCTCTCTCTCTCTCTCCTCTCTCTCTCTCTCTCTCTCTCTCTCTCTCTCTCTCTCTCTCTCTCTCCTTCCGTCCCTCCCTCCCTCTCTCTCTCCCTGCCCCCCCCCTCTCTCTCTCTCTGCCACATACCTTTAGCCCTCTTAAATTTGTTTTATTCAACTTTTTCAGTTTTGTCAGTCTTTATCCTTAGCTCATGATGCATGCTTATGTGCATCTGTATACTTTATTTTCTTTAGCCCAAATAAAATTATCTTTATTACATTGATTTTAGACAACTGGATGGTGCATGTGTGTGTGTGTGTGTGTGTCTGTGTCTGTGTGTGTGTACTGCATGTATGTGCTGCAAATTAGTATGACTGTGCACATGCATGTGTGTGTGTGATTACGTATATGATATTATTATTAACCTTTGACTGTGACACACCCACACGCATATAATTTTAGTTGTGTTACACATGCATGTTTTAGCATTTTGCTTTCTATTTCACTGCTTCAGTATTTCGAAAGTACTAGTGTAGTTTTAAGGTAGGCAGGAGGAAGGGTAGACACTACTAGACAGGAGGTGGGGGAACCACAATAAACGATGGACCACCAACATTGGAGAAAAGACAGGAAAACTGTAAGCAGAGACTCAGGCCTTGGCACACAACCATCACTGAAATGGAGTCCTCTGAAGTCAGTATGGCTGCCTATATGGCGAGGTACTTGAAAACAGTCATGCATGCAAACTTCTCATTCAATGTTGCAATTACAGTCTCACAGTGATTCCCAGGTGGGATGAGTGAGTCAGAGTGCACATTCTGGGTGACCCCCAGAGTGTTAAGCTGGGGAACGCCCAATGACAGCTGAAATGGAGGAATGTAGTGTACAGCTTTTCAGTACAGTGTGCCAGTGACTTCCAAAAAAATTGAGGGAAGAACAAGATGATAAAATCTCACGCAGCCACAAAGAGTAATGACAAGTAGATGATCATTCCCAGCTTGCATCTTATAGTACCCAAAAAATGAGCTGCTTTTAATCAGAGTGTGTCAGCTGAGGCCAGCAGGCAGACCTCCTGCAGAGTGTCAAGCACAGGAGAAAACCAGGCTGTATGCATTCCACCCAATAAGAGAACACGGAGAAGAAATGAAATGAGACTGTAAACTAAAACTAAGGTCGCATGTGGGAACAAACAGATGCATACCATCCTACTGATGAAAAAAAGCAAATCGGTGCGTATTCAATGTACCATCTGGAATTTGTTTTTAAATTGACTTGACTTACTACGTACTCAGTAAATGCCCATCGATCTGTTATTGAAGAGCAGCTAGGCCTGCAGTGTGGATGACACAACATGCCCAGCATGCAATCTAAGACCTGCAGAGGGATGGGCTCCACCCGGATGAACTTAGCCACGACACACTGCCTGAAAAATTCAGTGCAGTGCCTCAACCACCCCTCAAGAGAGTTAAGGCAAAAATGAGTCTTTTGATGAGACATAGATGAACTGACTAAAACATGGCTTATGTGAAATGCCCAGAGAATATTTGTGCCATGATAAAAACCCCATTCTGCCTTGTGGAAGAACAGGCCATTTGTGCTAGTAGAACACGTGCGAATTTTTTTTAAACATGCAATTGGGTCATGTTTAGACTCCATCTCCCAAAGTCGGAATTGCGTACATTAACTTTTAGTATAGAATGGGTCACATACACCGTTAAAATCTCACTATTGGTGAACTTTCAAGCTTAGCTGAGGAACAAACAAACATAAAACCAAAAATATCAAATGGAAGGGAAAAAACTTGCAAAAGATGACTGATTGTATGCAGGAAATATTTCGTCTTTTGTACACAATATTCAGTAAGGGAGTTCCTTCTCCACTGTACAGTATTGTCATTACAGTGAAGTCAGATCTCAGACATTTCGCCTCTTTTTTTTTCTTTTTCACCTGTGGCAGTGCGAGTGATTGCATTTGTGTGACTGAGTCACAGTGATGAAGTACCACTAAAAGTTTCACAATATTACTAGTAAGGAGGAAGTGGCATGACGGTTAAGAACGTTCAACTGCCTAACAAGTAAACAATGAGTTCTGTGTTTGATTGTCCACCCTTGTCCTTTTTTACTCATTCTGTGAGAAATCAAAGTGAATGCCAAAGTCCTTTGCATGAGACTATAACTGAGGCCTTGCGTGCAAAAGGATGCAGAACATCATGCGCACTATGTTAAAAACATGTTCATATCTTTAGAAGAGTAGGATGTTTCGTGCCAGTAGGAAAAGATGACAATTTTTTTAAAAACGCAAGCACACACAGTTGTCTTGTACACCATGCCTGAAAACGAAATATGGCTACCTATATGGTAGGGAGTTGGGGGGGGGGGGGAGAGACAATTGCACATGCAAAAATGTCACAATTGGTGAACCTCAGCTCAGAGTGCTAGCAGTGGAACACCAACAAAAATGCATACTAGCACAAGTGAAGAATAGGTGGAGTGTCTATTTTTTATTACTTTTTCATTTATATTTTAAGCGTACATAAAAACACACACATGCATGCATGCATACACACTCACACACACACACACACACACACACACACACGCACACACACACACACACACACACACACACACACACACACACACACACACACACACACACACTCCATAAAACAATTGCAGAAGAGGATCAGTGTGCAATTAGAAGCATTTAGGCCATGTGAAAGATTCCACATCACCAAGAGAAATGTTTGTGGCCAAATTCTGTAGACCCAAAGCCTCTATTGGGGGTGGGATAGCTCAGTGGTCAGACAGCTCCTTTCCCCGAGCCAATGTTAAGCAGCATCGAGCGTGGTTACCAGTTGGATGGGTGACCGTGTCTGCGCATGCGCGCCTTGGCTACAGTACAGTCCCCCAGTTCACCCAGCTGTAAATGGGTACCTGCCCTCTTTAGGGTCAGGGAAGGTAAAGCAGCGAGGGAGAGGAGATGGGCGCCGCCCTCAGTATGCTGGCCCCTAGAGAAGCTGAGGTCTCTGACGCCTCGCTCCCCTACGACCACACAGGTTGTAGGACACCTTTTACCTTTACCAAAGCATCTGATAGGGAAGCAGTGTACTTGCAGTCAGGAAAGTGAATCAGTAGCAAGTCTCAGAGAACAGGCGTACATGCAAAAACTACTAAGGCTAGGGGGGAAATAGAAAGAAAAAAAATTTAATCGGGGAGGAGATGCAGGGACTGGATTTCGGCCGAAAGGTCGTGGTTGTAGCAGGGGAAGAAACCAACTATATCGACTGCCCATGACAAAACGTGATTCTCTCCCTTGAATGTTATCCGGCCCTCTTGTCCATTTTGTAATGAACGATTTTGTCACCGTTTTTTGGGGGGTTCCTAATCGATCAATGCAGCTCACACTTTTTTATCATCACCGTCAATTTTTATTTTAAGAAATTTGAAAAGAAGGGGTTGGGATTATTATAGCTCTTCTTTCAATATCGCAAATTTTAGTTTGAGGGTAGACGTAGCCAAGAACAATAACTCTAACGGCATCATGGATTACAAACTCACGATGTTTTCTGCTTTAATTTTGCAAAGCAATTTTCGGCATATTCGAAAACTGTCTTGCATTTTTTATGACATGGAAAGCTAAAGAAAACCAAAACCTTCCATGAAAACTCTGCAGTACAGACTGTCAGTTATTCCCAACTGTCGCCTGGTACGGCTTGACCCTTACCATGTCAATGTAAGTTTCGTTTTTTTTGGGTCTGCCCAAAATTCTTGCTGGCAATATCAGCGCTGTTTTTGGCTCACGAATATGGAAATATTTATACAATCGGATATTAGATTTTTATTCCAACATTTCGAGATCATTTTATCCTTAAAATCGTAAGAGTTCGTTTAATTTTTGTTAGGTTTGATTGTACTAGAATCCCAGTGGAGTTGCCCCATTTATTTTATTTATTCTTTTATTTCGAGGATAATGGAATAAGCACTCATGTGCTTTTTTACATCCAGTCCCCGTGGTATGCAGTTTGTAAATCTTGTCATCTGTTCCCACCGGCACACAAAGGCCTACTCCTACGAAAAGCGGAACAGGATTTAACGTGTGCGCAAGATGTTCTGTGTGCATTAGCACAGGGGGGCCTCGGTTTATAGTCTCATCCGAATATGGACAGTAACCGTCAACCCACCACCATCACCTCCTAAAGGTTGTTGGTCTAGATCAAAGATACTCAACAAGATGCCCAACTCCCTGCCTTTCCTGAAGCCAGCCAGCCCCTGCATACCATTCCGGCACTCCCTTCTAGCAGTACCAGAGACTAACATTCCCGCACTAGATAGCTAAGAGAATACATGGTCTCGGTGGCTCTTGGTGTGCTGCTCCAAATTGTAATAACTCCCGAGGAAAGGGTTACCGGCTATTTTCTTTTCGGGAAGATGAAGAAAGGTAAATAGGCCTAAGTTTAATTATATTAAACGTACGGTGCAGAATTATATATGGTAGATTCTTCAAGTTTGTTTTCTTCCCTACTTCAAAATCAGTTGAGACAGATTTTCTGTGATCAAATCTACGTTAATTTGAATGTTATTGTTGTGGAAAATAAATGTTTCTGTAGAAACGATATGTTGACATATATTGCTTACCTTAAGGAAAGAGAGAATCTTAAAACTTTGAAACTTTAAGGGAAAAGAATAAGCACACATAATGGCTTTTTTACATCCAGCCCTCAATCAAAGAAAATCATAACAATGAAAACAAATTAACAGCAAATTTATGAAAACACACACAAAAAAGAAAAATAACATAAACAACTGTTGCAACAGCATAGAAATGCATGTCAAAATGAAGATCTTGTATAAAAAAAAAAATTGAAGGAAATGAGCACATAGGAAAAAAATCGGAGAGAAAAATTGAAGGGAAAAATATATATATATATATATAATATATATATATATATATATATATATATATATATATATATATATATATATATATAATAACATACACAATTGATATTGAGAGAGAGAGAGGGAACTCGAACTCGAAATTTTAATGAGGGTAATTGGATAAGCCAGAGGCTTCTTTACACCAGGTTCTCATGGGGACAAAATGAAAAAAAAAATCAATGAATTAATAAAGAAGTGAATGTAAGATACCAAGGAGACCAATCATTCATCTTGCCGTTCAATAATTGATAAATCAGGAAATCCATGAAAAACATGCATAAGTGAATCAATCAAATGAATAAACAAGACCAATAAAAACAAATCAAACACGAACAACTACCCTCCCTAACACCCCCTCTCGTAAACAAACAATTCTCCCCCAAAAGTCAAGATAATACACACACACACACACACACACACACACACACACACACGACACACAAAAACACACTCACACACATACACGCGAGCACGCACAAACGAATCATCCTGGATACATATTCATACACATGTACATTCTCTCCCATACAATGTAATATGCTCATAGCATAAATATCAAAATAACTTTAGATCCATGGCGTATACATTCCAGAGCGTATCATTATTACTGACATATCTTTATACAGACAGAATTAATAGCTGGACAATACAAATTCTACAAAATCACACACACACACACACACACACACACACACACACACACACACACACACACACACACACACACACCACACACACACACACCACGCACATACACACACAGCTCCCACATTCAAACATTTACTCATACAAAATAAGCTTTAGTGAACACAAAAGCACACACACACATACACACACACACACACACACACACACACACACACACACACACACACACACACACACACACACACACACACACACACATTATTTACTGAGTCTCTCTCTCTCTCTCTCTCTCTCTCTCTCTCTCTCTCTCTCTCTCTCTCTCTCTCTCTCTCTCTCTCTCTTTGTCTGTCTGTCTGTCTGTACACATTGCATAGTAATGTACATGACAACTGTCATAATGCATGCAGAGTGCAAGTGCTACAGTGACTGAGTTAGGCTGTTGCTTCCCACAGCCGGGCCGTGTTCACATCAGAGAGGCAGGGAGTGGCCGCGCAGCGAGCGGGCGAAGCTTGGCTTCACTCTCCGTATAGTGCTAGGCGGCGAGTTGGGCATCTTGTTGAGAATCTTTGGTCTAGATACCATGCAGCAGTAATCTTATGTCTTGGCAAGCTTCCAGTTCAGGCATTCACCCCAAATTATGTCAAACTGACCCAGGGGCAGGTCATTTGGGTTGAAAGAAGTACTTAATTATCACAGACCTCGCATATACACTGAATACATTAGTTTTCCATTCCCAAGTCCAAATGCCCCAAGTTAAATGGTAAAGGGGAGGGGGGGTCGCATACACAAAAATCTCACCATTGGTGAACCTTGGAGCTCTAGCTCACGGATGAAAAAAGAAAGGGGGGGGGGGGAGGGGAAGGGTTTCTGTGATACGCAGATCTGTTGTTTATGACTTGCAGTATCAGTTGTTTACAACTGGCATGAGCATGCATCATCAAGCTATCGTTAGGTCACTGATAATTTAAGTCAAGTTGCCTTTATCATGCAGGGTCTGCCTGTTATTGACGTCATACATTTGTTAAGGGTTTGGGGGTTTTGTTTGTTTTCCTTTTGTTTGGTATTGCGTATTGGTTGGGGTTTCGTTTGTGTTTGGTGTGTTGTTTTGGTAATATAGCTGATGCAATAGCCTGGTGGTTATAGCAATGCACTCACTATCTCATGTCTCAGGTTTGAGCCACCACCAAGGCACCTGTTCAAGGGAATTTTCCCTCCTTTCGCCAACAAAATCTTTTGGATGAGATAATAAACTAAGGCCCAGTGTGCCAATGTACACAGAAAATCTTGTGCTCATGTTCAAACCTGTTAAGCCTTTGAGGAGAATAATAGGCCATCTGTGACCGTGTGGAACGGATGTCAAGATATGCAAAACTGCATGCCCAGGGGCACTGGAGGTAAAAAAAATAAATTAATATTAATTCCTTTTTTGGATAGAGAAATATAATGAATTTCCTGTTTCCTGTTATTTTGTGTTCTGTGTTGTATACTTACAAATAGGGTACATGTTTGTTTTGTTTTGTTTTTTTTTTTTAAACAAGTATATATCTATGCATCAGTTGTGTAAAGTAGCTTTGGTGTGGGTATTTTTAAGCCTGGTCAAGGTGCTTTGACTACTACTACTACTACTACTACTAATACTACCAATACTACTACTACTACTACTACTACTACTACTACTACTACTACTACTACTACCACTACTACATACTACTACTACTACTACTACTACTACTACTACTACTGCTGCTGCTGCTACTGCTACTACTACTGCTGCTGCTACTATTACTACTGCTGCTGCTATTACTACTATGTACTATGCTCAGTTAGTAAAGAGCTTTGGTGGGGAAATTTAAAAGCCAGAAGAAACATGGTACCGCTCATTTCGCTTTCTCCCAGATTAGGAAACACAGAAATCTTCTTTGACATAACTAAATAAAAAGTACTACTATACACAAATAAGCTGCAAAGGCAGCTGTGCATACTACTATGACTACTACTACTACTACTACTGCTGCTGCTGCTGCTGCTGCTGCTGCTGCTACTCACGCTGCTCTACTGACTACTGCTGCTGCTACTGCTACTGCTAGCTCTGACTAGCTGCTGCTACTATGTACTGCTGCTGCTGCTTGCTCTACTGCTGCTTCTACTGTCTTCTGTGAAAAGCCACTCTGAGTGTGTGAAACTACTACAGCAGCAGTGAAGCTATGGGTGCTGCTGCTGCACTTGTGCTGCGACGCGCTCTCGCTCCTGTGCGTGGTGTGCTGCTGATTTCACCAGTGAACTGCTGCTGTGCTGCTGCTGCTCTGCTGCTGCTGCCTGTTCTCTCTGCTGACTGCTGCTGCTGCTACTGCTGCTGCTGCTGCTGCTAGCTGCTACTCTGCTGCTAGCTGCTGCTGACTGCTAGCTACTACTACTGCTACTGCTGCTGCTGCTGCTATACTACTACTACTACTACTACTACTACTACTACTACTACTCTGCTAGCTGCTGCTGCTGCTACTGCTACTGCTACTACTA
>CM060342.1:13627691-13667691 GCA_030674155.1 Stramonita haemastoma | reverse complement strand
TCTGATTGTCTTCCCAACTCACCACTTTCAACTTCAACCTCTCCGCCTCCTTCAAACCTTCTTAACATCTGTCTGTACAATGTGCAATCTGTCTGCCCAGATGGCAAGGCCGATCTTCTTTCTGATTTTCATCTCTGAACAAAACATAGACTTAGCTTTTCTTACTGAAACATGGTTAAAACCACAAGGCAACGAACCAAAATTAAAACAGCTGACACCACCTGGCTTTATAAAACTCGTTCTTTCCCTAGACTCTCCCGTGGAGGTGGCATTGCCATCACCTACAAAGACACTCTGCACCCAGCTCTTTCTTTCTGTCACTCTCTCCCTTTCTCACCTGCATCCTTTGAAGTCTGTGAACTCAACCTCAGCTTACCGGCCACTCTATCAC
Organism: Stramonita haemastoma; assembly: GCA_030674155.1. NCBI lineage: Eukaryota > Metazoa > Mollusca > Gastropoda > Neogastropoda > Muricidae > Stramonita > Stramonita haemastoma. Next base: position 13,667,300 of record CM060342.1, on the reverse strand, counting down.
TTTCTGCTGTCTGTACCGTCCACCTCCTAGTCGTAAAAACAATCTGACATCTTCCCTTTTTCATCAAGAATTTCAGTCACTCCTGGATCATTACAGCCTCTCTCCCAAGAAACTTATCATTCTTGCGAACTTCAATTTCCACTTCGACAACCAGTCTTGTCCAGATGTCAAGCGTCTTTCTCTTTCTCTGTCCAACCACTCTCTTTCCCAGCTGGTCAACGAGCCAACACACAGGTCAGGTCACATCTTAGACTGGCTCATTACTGATCTTTCACTTAATCTCGTCACATCTGTGTCCGTCACCAAGAACTGCTTTCCGATCCTTCTGCCATCCATTGGCGCCGCTCTTTCTCTGTTTCTGGTCCATTGATCTCCCCGGCAAAAGCCCTACTTATGACACTTTTAAATCCAACCTCAAGACACACTTATATTTCAAACCTAAGATTTTCTCCTTCTGTTTCCATCTCTTGTCTGTCCCCGCCTTCGACATCTACCTGCCAAAGTGTATAGCCTTTGTGGATGTGTGTGTGTGTGTGGGCGTGCACGCTTGCGTGTGTGTGTGTGGTGCTGTGTGTGCGCTGCGTGTGTGAGTACGTTCGAATTTGCTAGGACCATAGATTGTTATTGATTGCTTGTGTGATGTATAGGTTGAATGCAAGCGCTTTGATTTGTTTTTACAATATTAGGCTTATAAGGGAAGGACGGTGGCAGGATGGTTAAGACATTTCTGCCAATATGTAAACCGCGAGTTTCTGGTTCGTACCCAGCTCGCCCTTTCTTCCCAGTTTGATGAAAAAATCGAACTGAATGTCAAAGTCATTCGGATGAGACTATAAACCAAGGTCCCGTGTGCAAACGCACGCAGAACATCTTGCGCACTCGTTAAAATCCCGTTCCGCCTTTCGGAAGAGCAGGCCATCATGAGCCGGTAGGAGCGGATGACAAAATTTTTTTAAAAAACAACCACCATGCACACAGGTGTCGTGTTTAGACACCATCCCTGAGGGGAGGAAAAAAAATGAAATAACGGGTAGGCGCTGCTGCACTTGTGGCGACGCGCTCTCTCTCCCCAGGGAGAGAGAGCAGCCCCGAATGTCACGCAGAGAAATCTGCTGTGACATAAAGTGGTATAAAAGAAAAGAAAAGAAAACAAAACAAAACAAAATAGAATAAAATAAAATAAAATAAAAAATAAGTTCCATGTATTATTATTATTATTGTTATTTTCCAGACACGGTCCACAATGCTAGAGTGTTGGAGGAGGAGGTCATTGTCCTGGACTGTACCAAGTGATGGGGGGGGGGGAAGGCTTGCCTGACTGACTGACTGACCTGTTGCTGGGAATGCCGTCATGTTGTTTTAAGGTAAGGTGGAAAGTAGCATTTAGGGGGTGTGGGGTGTTGTTTTGAGTGTTTGGTAAAGGTGGTAGTACTACCCAGGTTCTTTTTTTTTCTTTTTTTTTTTTAATTTTGAAAAATAAGTTTTTTTGTATTGTTTGTAGTTTGTAAAACTGTGTATAATGCCATATATATATATATATATATATATATATATATATATATCATGGCTTGGCTTCGCGAACGAAGATTAAGGGCACTGTCCACGTCTGGTGCAGGCTCGCTGGTGGCTGTTCAGTCCAATGCGTGACAAACAAACCCGGCCGCAGCGGCTGCAGGGGAAAGTCGATTCTGGGGTTGATGTAGAGGGGACGCGGTTCTTCCTCCTCATTCGCCTCTCCTCAAGGGCCGCTCTGCGATTGTCCTCAAAGGAGGAGACCGACTGATGCACAGTGTGTCGCCAGGCCTGCCGGTCAGCAGCAAGGACTGACCACTGGTTATGGTCTATGAGGCAGGCTGACAGAGATTTCTTCAGAGAGTCTTTAAATCTCTTCTTTGGTGCGCCTCTGTAGCGGTGTCCGGTGGAAAGTTCACCGTAGAGAACCATCTTCGGTAGGCGATGGTCCTCCATTCTAGAGACATGCCCTGCCCAGCGTAGCTGCGTTTTCAGCAACATGGCCTCAATGCTGGTGATCCCTGCTTGCTCCAGCACCTCAGCATTCGTGGTGAAGTCGCTCCAGTGGATGTCGAGGATGGAGCGGAGACAGCGTTGGTGGAAGCGTTCCAGAATTCGCAGGTGGTGTCTGTATGTGACCCATGACTCAGAGCCGTACAGGAGGGTGGTCAGTACCACGGCTCTGTAGACACTGATCTTGGTGTCTTTCTTCAGGTGTTTGTTTTTCCAGACACGGTGGTAGAGTCTGCCAAAAGCACTGTTTGCCTTTGCCAGTCTGTTGTCTACATCTTTATCAATCTTTGCGTCAGAGGAGATTGTGCATCCCAGGTAGGTAAACTGCTGGACTGTCTTCAGTTCTGTCTCACCAATTGTAATGTGAGGTGGGTGGTACGCTACCTGAGGTGCGGGCTGGTAGAGAACCTCTGTCTTCTTCAGGCTGACTTCGAGTCCGAAGAGCTGGGCTGCCTCTGCAAAACAGGATGTTACATGCTGCAGGGCGGTTTCTGTGTGGGCTACAAGGGCAGCATCATCAGCAAAAAGTAGCTCTCGAATTTGTTGCTCCAGGGTTTTAGTGTGGGCCTGAAGACGCCGCAGGTTGAATAGGCTGCCATCTGTGCGGTAGCGTATGAAAACTCCGTCTTCGTCATCAAGATCTTCTGTGGCCCGCTGAAGCATCATGCTGAAGAAGATAGTGAAGAGGGTTGGTGCAAGAACGCAGCCCTGCTTCACCCCGTTTGTGATTGGGAAAGGCTCTGAGAGGTCGTTGCTGTTTCTGACCTGGCCACGCTGGTCTTCATGTAGCTGGATCACCATGTTGAGAAACTTTGGGGGACAGCCAAGACGCTCCATGATCTGCCACAGGCCCTTCCTGCTCACAGTGTCAAATGCCTTGGTTAAATCAACGAAGGTGATGTACAGTCCCTTGTTCTGTTCGCGGCACTTTTCTTGAAGTTGTCTGAGCACGAAGACCATGTCAGTGGTACCCCTGTTAGCTCTGAAGCCGCACTGGCTCTCAGGGAGGTGGTGTTCTGCAACAGCAGGTACTAGTCTGTTGAGGAGAACTCTTGCAAGGATTTTGCCAGCGATGGAGAGAAGAGTTATCCCCCTGTAGTTGGAGCAATCTGATTTTTCCCCTTTGTTTTTGTAAAGGGTGATTATGATTGCATCACGAAGGTTTTGTGGTAACTTTCCCTGCTCCCAGCAGCAAACAAAAAATTCATGGAGCTTGCAGTGCAGTGTTTGCCCCCCGTTTTTCCATAATTCTGGTGGAATACCGTCGACGCCTGCAGCCTTCCCACTCTTCAGTTGTTCTATGGCTTTAGTTACCTCTTCCAGGGTTGGGGCTTCGTCCAGTTCTTCTTTCACTGGTTGCTGTGGGATCTGGTGGATCACTGCGTCATCAACAGTGCGATCAGCGCTGAAGAGGGTTTGAAAGTGTTCAGCCCAGCGGTTCAATATGGACATCTTGTCTGTGAGGAGTGCCTGGCCGTCAGTGCTGCGCAAAGGACTCAACACTTGGTGAGAGGGTCCATAGACTGCCTTCAAAGCTTCGTAGAAGCCTCTGTAGTCACCTGTGTCAGCGCAGAGCTGAGTTTTCTGGGCGAGGTTAGTCCACCACTCGTTTTGGATAACTCTAAGCTGGCGCTGGAGGTTGCTGCATGTAAGACGAAAGGCAGCTTTCTTTGCTGGACAAGATGGTTGTGCAAGGTGAGCCTGGTGGGCACTTCTCTTCTTCGCCAGCAGATCTTGTATTTCTTGGTCATTTTCGTCGAACCAGTCCTTGTTCTTCTTGGTGGAAAAGCCCAAGACCTCTGCAGAGGTCTGCAGGATGGCAGTTTTTAGGCGGGTCCAGAGCATTTCTGGACAGGGGTCAGAGGGGCAGTCCTCGACTTCCAGCTTTGACTGGAGGTTGGACTGTAGCTCAGCTTTCACTTCAGCGGACTTGAGGCTGCCAACCTGGAGTTTCTTTCTGGGGGGACCTCCCCGTTTTGACTTTGGCTTGATGTGCAGGCTGAGGTTGCAACGCACGAGGCGGTGGTCTGTGTGGCATTCTGCACTGGGCATCACTCTGGTGTGCAAGACATCACTTTGGTCTTTCTGGCGCACTAAAACGTAGTCTATGAGGTGCCAATGTTTGGACCGAGGATGCACACACATATATATATATATATATATATACACACACACACACACACACACACACACACACACACACACACACACACACACAGTGGGACCCGCTTATAAGAAAGTTGTGGGGACCCGATTTTAGGCTTTCTTATAAGCAGGCTTTCTTATATCCGAGCACCCGAACACTATTTTGAATGTGCTTTCTTATAAGCAAGCAAAAGTGTAAATGAGTAAAATAATAGCTAATTGGACATTTCATAATGGCTAAAACATAAAACACACCCTATCTACAATTACTCATCAAGTTTGTTGTTGTTGTTGTTGCTGTTGTTGTTCCTGTTGCTGCTGCTACTGCTGCTGTGGTTGTTGTTCTTAAATTGGTTCGTACTGGTCACGTTCCGTCTACATACAAATGAGATTTTAAACTGTAGCCTTCTCCATGTTTTAGTTGAAATTCATCGACAACGGTATAATGTTCAAAATCTAAAGCAACTTAAAAGACACACACACACACACACACACACACACACACACACACACACACACACACACACACACACACACACACACACACACACACACACACACACACAGAGGAATTCTGTGGATTCAACAACTTTTCTTTCTGTAATTATAAACGAAAAACCATGACTAAAATAAAGCAGAAACTTTTTTGGGAAAGAAAATATAAAGTGATAATGCTCGACTTTCGGCTCAAGATCTTCGGTGTATCACTTATCACAGGAATAAAAATCGTTTAAAAAAATCGCAAGGAACCTTGAAAAGATTGAATAAAAAAAATTACTACCAGACACCTGACTGGTACTGGTATAGACAACAAGCTTGAAATAAGTTTTGATTGGGTGTTATTGAAAGGCTACGACTGAAACGGCAGGGAGACTAAAAAATATTTAAAAAACTGTCAACAGGATTACGTAATTTATGAGTTTGCTTGAAGATTAAGTCACAATAACTAACACAAATAAATAAATTTATGTCATTTACTGGAAACAAATAATGTGTGTGTGTATGTGGGGAGGGGGGCGGGGGTAGGAGGGGGAGTTTTTGAACTGGGGAAGGGGGTTAATTCACTAAATGTACACAGAACAGTATTTAAAAAAAAAAAAAAAAAATCATTAATAAATAATACAAATGTAAATAATTCTTGAATACAGAAGAGTAAAAAATTCCAAATTCTAAACAGAACCTAACGCATGAATAATAAAACTATTTATAACCGTAACCAAAAAGAGAAAAATCTAATCAACAAAGGGAAATGTCTTCTAAGTCCATGATAATCATAATAAAGAACCAATAGGACAGTGCAGTAATGATTTGAAAAATGTATACCTCAGTAGTGGATCACTGAAAATATCTGATGAGGATGATGAGGTAAGAACAGGAATATAACTTTTAAGCATGCTGCATATCAGTATATGATCAACAGTTATACTATGTCCACATATGCAAGAGACATGTCCAACATATTTTGTTTTAAAACAGTTCATTTCCCATCTGCAAGCCAGAGAAACAATTTCTTTTATACAATAAAAATCTGTTTCTTTTTTTTTTAACGAAAGACTCAAATTTTACCATCCCTTCATATACATCTAGACAGCCAAGTTTCTTTTTTTCATATTGGAATAACTTTTGTTGTGCTTTTTCCATGATCTGATAACATTCTTGTAGTGACAAATGAAGTGTCAAATTTTCCACATCTATCAATTGTTTTGCCCCATTTTTTGCTAAAAGATTAACTTTTTCATTGTAATATATACCAGAGTGAGATGGAATCCAACAAAAAGTTATATTTGAACCTTTTAGGGTAAGGAGATGAATTAAATGACAAATCTCAAAAACAAGTTCTGATCTAACTTTTGTTTGCATAGAGCTGATGGCTTGAATTACTGATTTTGAATCAACACAAAAAAGTATGGGGAAAACAGCTCTTGGGAAATCAATTAAGAAATTGAGTGCCATTAATGTTGCTATGAGTTCTGCTGTAAAAATGGAAATATTCTCCCCAAGATGAAATGACTGTTCTGATTTCAGCTCTGGTATAATGTATGCAGCACCTGCATTATTGTTTAATACTGAGCCATCTGTAAACACTTTTAAATGGTTTGAATAATATTCTTCCAAATGAATTTTTGCTTGAGAAGATAATAGATTTATATTATAATTCTTTATTAAGTCATTATAATTTATATCAAAGTGTGCTCTTTTGAGTTCCCAGGTTGGAGTGGGGGATACTTCATCTCTTTTAGCAATATTTGTATTTGGATTGAATCCGGCATTTTAAACGTTTGAGATGTATATGTACCCAATGTGGTATTAGAGGATATCAATCTTGCTCTCTTTGGAAAATCTCTGTCAGATTTAAGATTTATTGCCGATTGCAAATTATTTTTAACAGTTTGACTTCTTAGGACAAATTTACAACAAGCAATCCTTCGGTGATTTTCCAGTGGTAGAATTCCAGATGCACTATATGTTTTTATACAGGAGGCATGGACTGGTAGACCTAGAGCCACTTTGTATGCTCTACAGTCTATACTTTGAAGTTTTTTGAACAGATATTTTGGAGCATTGAAAAATACTTCTTGGGCATACGTCAATTTTGAGTGAATTAAAGACGTTGAAAGGTGCAGTAAAGTAAGAATATCCTGACCCCATGACTGTCTGCTAATAACTTTCTGAATATTTAAAGTTTTCCTTGCTTTATTTAGAATGTACTCAATGTAATAGTTCCATGTCAATTTTGTTGTAAGAAATACTCCAAGAAATTTGGCTGTTTGCTTGTATTCTAAAATTCCATTATCTATTCGAAAGTAAGGCAATAGTGTTGCATTTGATCCATTATCAAAAAGAACCATGTGTGTTTTATCAGTCGATAGAAGTAAACCATTTTCATTCATATAGTTTCATATCATATTAAGTTCGTTTTGATACAACTTTTTAATGTAGTTTTTTAAAAAAATAGTGCATGCACTGTGATGTTGTATTTAGACATCCCCAAAGTTGGAATAGGGCTACTTTATGGTAGACGGATAGCCTAGTGGTCAGAACATTGCGCTGGCAATTTGAAGACCCGGGTTCGAGTCCGGTCGAGGAAATTTTCTTCCTGGAGTTAACATCAGTGCTGACTCTACTCTCCCCAAAAGTCCTTCGGATGAGACTTTAAACCGAGGCCCCGTGTGCGAACGCACGCAGAACATCTTGCGCACACGTTAAATCCTGTTCCGCTTTTCGTAAGAGTAGGCCATCGTGTGCCGGTGGGAACAGATGACAATATTTACAAAACTGCATACACACGGGGACCGGATGAAAAAAAGCACATGATTGCTTATTCTGTTATCCTCGATATAAAAGAAAATAAATAAGTAGACAAAAGGTCACAATTGCAAAATCTCACCATTGGTGAACCTCAGAGCTCTAGCTGTTGGGAGGGGGGGGGGGGGGGGGCTATAAAAAAAAAAATCAAGCAATTAAAATTTCAGGTTATAGCTTTGTCTTTGTGCAAACTATGAAGTGAATTCCTCCATAAATCAAGCAAGTAGTGAAGTAGTGACAGGTTGTAAAAGGTATTGATTGTCCTGGCAGGTAGTACTGCCACCTTGCTGATTGTGATTTGTGTACTTTTATTGTGTTGTACTGTATTGATGTATTGTACTGTATTGTAATTTTTTACTGTATTGTAATGTAATGTAATGTATTTGTACTGTATTGTTCTGTATTGTAATGTATTGTATGTATTGTAATGTATTGTACTTATGTATGTATTGTAATGTATGTATGTACTGTCTGTATTGCATTCTTTATTTCATTTATGTTTACCCTTTTATATCAGAGTGACTTTTTTCCAGCAGATTTGTTCAAGGGACATTACTGTTTTTGTCACGGTGGGTTCTTTTACGTGCGCTTTATGCGTCACTGGGTTCTTTTACATGCGCTTTATGCATGTCGCGCATGGACTCCGAAAGACTGGCACCCAGACCATGACCGCTGAAGGTCTAGTGGATGGGAAGACGCTGGGGCACGAACGGGGATCAGTCCTGTATGTAACTCTTGCTTTCGAGGCAGGTGTGTTACATCAAGACCACCCGATTCTGGGATCTTGTCTGATCCATGCATAAAGATGGGTGCAGTAACCAAGGTAAGTGGTTTGATTTCTGATTCATTTGGTCCTGTGGTGTGTGTTGCTGGTTTGAGTCTAGGGGTAATAAGAGTTTGGGGGGGGGGGGTAACTATATCTTAGCGTAACTAATGAATAGACTTGCTTGTGCCTTATGACTTATTCTCACGAAACTTGTACAAACCAGATGCCAAAATTATTTTTAAAAATGAGCGTTTGATTTAAAACGAAACTTTTTGTTTTGCTTTTATATCTTAGCGTAACTAATGAATAGACTTGCTGTGCTTATGACTTATTCTCACGAAACTTGTACAAACAGATGCCAAATTATTTTTAAAATGAGCGTTTGATTAAACGAATCTTTGTTTTGCTTTTTATATCTTAGCGTAACTAATGAATAACTTGCTTGTGCCTTATGATTATTCTCACGAAACTTGTACAAACGGATGCCAAAATTATTTTAAAAAATGAGCGTTTGATTTAAAACGAATCTCTTTTGTTTTGCTTTTTTTTTTTAAATGATCAGTTCATAAACAAGACGCAGAAAATTGTAAAAATTCAAATATGATTTATTGACCAAAAACTTTGATTTTTTTCATATATGAGTTGTCATTCCACCATTTAAAACTTTTAACAGAAACTGAGAGTTTCCACACCGCTTCAATTGGGTGTGATCAGTTGTCAATGAAACATGGTAAAAATATTTGTGTTTTAATGTTTGTGAAGGCCATGCTGTACAGCATAACACAGATCTGTTGAGGAATGAGGATAAGAATATTCTTACTGTTTAATGCGAAATTAACATTAATTTTATCAGCAAACTCTTTACGACATTGGTACAAATATTTGGCCTACAGTGTACAAAACAAGGCAGTGCTAAGCGTGAACATAATTACCAATACAGTTTTGGGAACATTAAAAAATAAACACCCTACAGTGGGGGGGGGGGGGGGGGTAATGAAATGAATGTTAAGGCAAATTTCTGTACCATGCTGTGTTCATGACCTCATTATTATCAGAAAATAGCAGTTGTCAAGAAAATTACTGGTTTTAGGACATCACTTCTGCTAAAATTGATAGTAGTATCTATACATTAGTCTACAATGACCGTGGAAATTATAGACCTCTATAAGGGGGGAAAAAACTCAGCCCGGTTGTTCAGATCAATTCAGGTTTCATTTCCTTGCCCGGTTGTTCAGATCAATTCAGGTTTCATTTCCTTGCCCGGTTTTTCAGATAAATTCAGGTTTCATTTTCTTGCCCAGTTGTTCAGATAAATTCAGGTTTCATTTTCTTGCCCGGTTTTTCAGATAAATTCAGGTTTCATTTCCTTGCCCGGTTGTTCAGATAAATTCAGGTTTCATTTTCTTGCCCGGTTGTTCAGATAAATTCAGGTTTCATTTCCTTGCCCGGTTGTTCAGATAAATTCAGGTTTCATTTTCTTGCCCGGTGGTTCAGATAAATTCAGGTTTCATTTCCTTGCCCGGTTGTTCAGATAAATTCAGGTTTCATTTTCTTGCCTGGTTGTTCAGATAAATTCAGGTTTCATTTCCTTCCCCGGGTTGTTCAGATAAATTCAGGTTTCATTTCCTTGCCCGGTTGTTCAGATCAATTCAGGTTTCATTTCCTTGCCCGGCTTTTCAGATAAATTCAGGTTTCATTTCCTTGCCCGGTTGTTCAATCAATTCAGGTTTCATTTCCTTGCCCGGTTGTTCTGATAAATTCAGGTTTCATTTCCTTGCCCGGTTGTTCTGATAAATTCAGGTTTCATTTCCTTGCTCGGTTGTTCAGATAAATTCAGGTTTCATTTTCTTGCCCGGTTGTTCAGATCAATTCAGGTTTCATTTCCTTGCCCGGTTGTTCAGATAAATTCAGGTTTCATTTCCTTGCCCGGTTGTTCAGATAAATTCAGGTTTCATTTCCTTGCCTGGTTCAGATAAATTCAGGTTTCATTTTCTTGCCCGGTTGTTCAGATAAATTCAGGTTCCATTTCCTTGCCCGGTTGTTCAGATAGCTTGCACAGGTGTTGCATAGATTATGCTGGGTGGGAGGGGGGATGTTGAAAAGAACAGATTAATCAGATAGCTTTGCACAGGTGTTGCATAGATTATGCTTATAACAGTATCAATGTATGTGTTAAGAACTTTGCAGGGGGGGGGGGGGGGGGATGAAATTTTTGAAAAAAAAAAATTTCTAAAAAATTTGGGGGGGGAAAATGAAAAGATGTCTGTAGTATAATACATAAAACAGGGTGAAATTTTTAAAAAGTTAGCGACATTGTTATAGTTATAAAACAAGGGTAAAATTTTGAGAAAGGAGAAGCAGACAAAGTAAATGATAGTTAATAGAGTGAGCCTAAAGTTTGCTTTATAATCTTGATTAAGCGCTATAAAAATTCTTTTTTTTTTTACCATTACTATTATTTAATATTTTTATTATTATTTGACACACCGGAAGAGTTTACTGAGCCTCATGAATCAGTTTTGAAGCTAAAAACTGCCTTGACTTTAAAAAAAAATATTTAAAAAAAGCAAGGAACCCCTGTTGTTTAGAGCAGTATCTTCCTCAATTAATCAGTCAGTCTTGATCAGTTAACTGTCAAAGGGAAAGAACTCTGGCCATGAGAAATGGATTGGGAGTGCTGCAGGCTAGCTGTGGCTACAACAGTTTCATAGAGTAAGCCATGTGTGGAAGAAGAATATGTCAACGCAGATGCTGAAATGCAGTTTGATCAAATTGAGAAATATAATGCATCAGATGATAGTTTAAAACATTCAAGTGGTGAATGTGATATCCGATAAACAAAACACTCATTATTTTCCTTACTGTAACTTAAACCTTTTTTTCAAAGAAATAGTTGTAAAATGTTGACATCCAGTTCAGCTGATTATATCATTAACACTATTAAATAAAATGATATTAATAAAAAAAATATATATATAAAAATTTAAGTCGGAATACAATGGCTACCGTAATGGTGGTTAAAAACGGTCACATATGCAAAATCTTACCATAAGTGACCTCAGCACTCTAGCCAAAGAACAAACAACAAAAAAAGAATACAGACAGGCTCAATGTCCTATCCAGGGGGGAGTCTATGACTCTCAGTCGCTTAACGCCACAGAAACCGGGATAAGCACCGGCCTGATGAGCCTTAGGCTCGGGACAGACTTTAACTTAACAGGCTTAATGGCTGCTACTGCTGAGAGGTTAAGAGGGTTTGACATATATCTTGTGGATCCATGAAGTCATGGGTTTGAATTCAAGATGGGTTTTTTTTGTGATCTCTTAGAGTCAACTAAGAGAGAGTCTGGTGAGCTAAGCACAATGACTTTCTTATTCCTGATTGTACAAGTTTCGTGATTTTTTTTTTTTTTTGGTGAGAATTAGTCTTATTCTTTTATGATATATGAAGGTACTTTTTTTTTTTTAATTTTGAAGATTCAGTAATTTGTTTTTAGATTATGAGGGATTAGACAGTATGAATGTAAATTATGGTATTAGCAGTGTTACAGGGAGGGATAAATCATTTATTAGGCTGCGGCCATAGTAAACCCGGCGTTTTGCCGCCGTCAATTTTGCCAGGCCGGGTGAAAAATGCTGCCCGGCTGAATTACTCTGTGGTGTCACTGATGACGGCTGTGCGTGGCCATAGTAGAGCCGGCCCGGCCTGTTCTTTTTAACCCGTCGTTTTGACGTTCGAGCAACACGTCCCGTTTGCCAGGTTGACGGAAAGGAAAATAATCAAGAAAAACTTATTTATGGTGCTTCAAAAATTCTGACTACACAAACTAGTAAATTGACCCGTCCTGATTACATTTCAGTGGTTTTGATAAAAGTTTTGTGGGGGAATTTTATGTAAAAACACTTTTTATGTCGAACTATTTTCTGTCAATTTCGTGTGGGGGTGGGGCGGAGTATCAGACTCCACGGCAGCCTCGTTTTTGCGTCACTCGCAGTCTGGGGTGACCGCATTGTCAGAAAGAGACAGCCGTCAAACTCCAGAAAGCCTGGTTGACTATGGCCGTTTTGACGGATCTGTTCAACCGATAAAGAGACGGCCCGTCAAAACTCCGGACGGACGGGTTTACTATGGCCGAAGCCTTAGGTGGTGATGAATATCTGACCTGACTCAGCAGATTGCTTTTCTCCTGTTTGGTTTTAAATTATCAGTCAGTGACAACTTCCATAAAAATCCTGTCATTTGAATCATATATTAGGGATCAGGTAACGGGAACGTAACCCAACATTTATTTTTTTGGCAAATTCATCAGTAAATTGAGATCAATTAAGCAGTGATGAAGAGAGACAGAATTCATTTATCTGTCAGTGATAAATATATCTGCTGATCCAGCAGATTGTTTTTTCTCCAAGTTTAAAATTTATTGGGAGGCAAATTTTTGCTGTGACAAACTTGTTAGATTGCGATTTTGAAATAAAAATAACAGTTTCTGCAGATTCAAAATTTAAGTTGAAACTAGCAACCCTTTCCAGTCCTTCCAACGAGACTTAAAATCAAATGAGCGTAATAAATGCAGACCTGTTTACCCTCAGTCCTTTGTCATACCATTAAAGGGGGAGGGGGGGGTTTACCATGAAGAGTTAAGAATGTGAAGATGTGAAGTTAAGAGTTATGATTCAAAATGAGGAGCTTTGTAGGTCTAAGATTTATTGTAAAACTTGCTCACTTATTAATGTCCTGCTGCAGTGGTATAATATGCCTGGAATATTATTCGGTGGCACATAGTTCAATCTGTCATGCGTAGAATGGTGGTAGGTTTGCCTTGATCAGTTTTTCGAGGGTAGAGCTTGCTGTTTTCTGCTGTGGACTCATTTCTGTCCTTTACTCAGTTAAGTTCAATTCCCTGTATATCTTGTACTTTTTCCCAGATTCAAAGGAAAGCTTTGTCAAAACCGAGACTAAATCTTAGTGTTGAATGCTTTCATAGCACAACTTTTTAGTATCACTATCAGTAATTGTTTCTTCTTCCCCCCCAACCCCCTTAGTGGGGATGCTGGGGGTCTTGTCAGTAAAAGTAGCAGTCCCCCATTGTGGAACTTTTGTGTTAGAAATTTCTTCTTTTCTGTCACTCTATTTGTCTTGTTTTCCTTTCATCCTGTCACTTTCTTCTTGTCTATTTTACGCCTTCTTGGTCCATTCTCCTGCCTTTTTTCCAGAAAGACAAAAGATAACAATTCTCTTTTATGCCGAAGTTGAATTTGCTGGGCTCAATTTGTCAGTCGCTTAACAGCAATGTGAGCCGCCGCTGTGGCCTAGTGGTTAGGGCGTTGTACTCGTAATCTAAAGGTTGCGGGTTCGATCCCAGCTATTCCGCTATGGCGTTTGTTCCCTTGGAAAAGGCACTTTAACGGCTATTTTCTCACCCACCAGGTGTAAAAGGGTACCAACCTTGTGTGGGGGTTAACCCTGCGATAGACTGGCGTCCTATCCAGGGGGGAGTCTATGACTCTCAGTCGCTTAACGCCACAGAAACCGGTATAAGCACCGGCTGATAGAGCCTTATGGGTCGGGACAGACTTTAACTTAACTTTTAACCTTAACAGCAATGTGACGCATTTTCGTTCATATAACAGACAATAGTTGCTGAGTGTTTGACGAAGTTTGTTGGTTTCTTTTTTTTCTGGTTTGTTTTTGTTTTGTTTCGAAGAAGAAGAAGAAAAAAAGACAGAAAAGTAACAAATCTATCTACAAAAAAAATTGTTAGAAAATGTAGACCGTGTATTTTTCAACATTGTGACTTTGGTAGTTCCTCAGTCTGAAAAGGCAAATCTTCACAGCTACAGTACAGGGGGTTGGCGAAGTGTAACACACGGACTTTTAAGGCTTCCTCCTCCTCATTTAAAGTTGAGTCATGAATCTTCTTGCTGTCTTTGAACATTTTACAGACTGGCAGGAAATGTTGTTGTGATTGCAGCACTTTGACTTTCTTTCACGAAGCGCTTCTTTATTTCAATATTTGGGGTTAGCAATTTGTAGGACTTCCACTCTTGGTGCTTTCAGACAGGCAAAGAACATAATGGTTACCTTTCCGAGTTCAAATTGAACATGGAGTCATTTCACTGTCGTTGCCTAGGATAGACTGATAAGATAATAATAATACATGGAATTTATATAGCGCTAATCTTGTATGCAAACAACAAAGCGCTGTTTGAATGTGTTTTTTTCCATCATCTTTCTATAAACATTCAAACTACAACCATCAGCTTCTTCTTTTCTTCATCGTCTGAACGCTCAAACAGCAACTATTGTTGTCTGTCACATGGGCGAAAATGCATTGCGCTGCGTTAAGCGCTGACAGTCAGGCCAGCACATCAACTTGACTATGATGCTTTGTGGCTCTTTTTTTCACAGTAATTGTCTGTCTGAATCTTTTCTTCTTTTTTCTTTAGCATCTGTACAAAGTATTTTTAACAAGCCTTAAGTAAGTCAAATTAATGTTAATTGAGTGTATTTTCTTCGCTGTCATTGACAGAGCATATTAAAGATGGATTCAGACATGAATAAAGAGATTCTATTGGAATCATTGTGGACTTAGTGTAGTTTAAACGTGAAGGGGGGGGGGGGGGAGTTGTGTTTATTTTATTTTTTTTTTTTTAGTTTAAACGTGAAGTTTCCACAACATAAAATGCAGAGTTGACTGCACAAAGCCATAGGAGCCGAGTTAGTTGTGGTCAGTGAGGAGTGTAAACAGGTCTGCATGATCAACGGGTGCATAAACCCAGCACACACCAGTCAGGAGCTCCATAAGCAAAATTGTTGAAATTTTTGTGTAAGAAGTAGAAGAGGAGGAGAAAGAGCACATTTTCAAGAGTGCATGTTAAATTGTATTTTATTTGGAAAGGTATACATATGACTTGTGCATTTTTTAAACATTTATTCCCGAATAACCTTTCAAGAATATTTGAAGACACACTGATAAATTGTAAGGATATAGATAACAAAGATGTTGCGAAAGTGTAGGAAGGGGTAACAGTTAAAAGTTGGGGGAGGGTTCTTAAACAAGGCTTTCAATTGTTAAAAGGGTGCAATCGCTTGAGAAATTCCATAGTTGATGAGAATTCTGAAGATTTAAAAAATATTTTTTAATATGTTCAGATTAGTATTAGTTCAGATTAGTTGTTTTTCAGTTTTAAAAATAAACATATTCCATTACAGGCCATCAGAAATTCACCTCTTGCGTGTTCAGGCATGTAGATCACATTTGCGTGTTAAACATTCAGTAATCCACACGAGGTGTATATATAGCACAGTGGTTATGGCTGACTTCAACCTCATGGGTTTTTTAAGTCAAGGGTTCAAATCTCAGCAACTATATATAGTGAATTGAGGGTGGGGATTTTTACAATCTCCCAGGTCAACTTTCAAGCGCAGACCTACCCGTGCCTCAATTCTCTTCATGTTATATTATACACACACAGAAGATCAAATATGCACATGATAAAGATCCTGTAATCCATGTTAGTGTTCGGTGGGTTACAGAACACACAAACATACCCAGCATGCATCGTGAACCTGGAGAGGAATGAGTTCTGTCACCAGGCTCAACTTGCTCAAAGACACGGCCAAAAATTTCAGTACAGTTCCCAAACACTTTTAGGTGTTTAGGGAAAGAATGAGTGTATATCAGCTTCCACCAACTTAGTAGTGCGGTAGTTATGCTTTTTCTTTGAAGATGATAAAGCCTCCAATCAGCTAGGTGAATCTCCATTATCAGTGTGTTTGTGCTTGTCGTTATGACATAAATGTAATGGTGAATCTTCAAAATAGAGTGGAGGACTGGAAGTGTGGTACTGACAGGTAGAGAGTTGTAATCTAATGGACAGGAGTCGCACAATCTGCTGAGGTCGTTCAGCGACTTGAAGGGTTGCATGTATCTGTATTATCACAATCTGCTACGATGTAACTTTGTTATTAAGAGGATTGGCGTGTTTGATTTGGTAGGAATAGTCTGCATCCTTGCAGCCTTTTTGGGGGAGGTCGATAGTTTAGGAAAATGATAGGGATCACATTATGGTAGTCTGTCATGTTGTTAGCTTCATGTTGTTCTTTAGTTGACGTTCAGTTTTTCTTGCTACGTGTTGTGATTCAGTTTTCATTGGTATTGTGTTTAGTGATGTTCAGTTTTTCATTGCTACTTTTGTTTAGTTGATGTTCAGTTTTTCATTAGTATTGTGTTTAGTTGATGTTCAGTTTTTCATTAGTATTGTGTTTAGTTGATGTTCAGTTTTTCATTGGTATTGTGTTTAGTTGATGTTCAGTTTTTCATTGGTACTGTGTTGACATTCAGTTTTTCATTGGTACTGTGTTGACATTCAGTTTTTCATTGGTACTGTGTTGACATTCAGTTTTTCATTGGTACTGTGTTGACATTCAGTTTTTCATTGGTACTATGTTTAGTTGACATTGTTTTTCATTGGTACTATGTTTAGTTGATGTTCAGTTTTTCATTGGTACTGTGTTTCGTTATGAACATAGGTATTGTTTAGTTATGTTCAGTTTTTCATCGGTATTGTGTTCAGTTTTTCATTGGTATTGTGTTTAGTTATGTTCAGTTTTTTATCGGTATTGTGTTTAGTTTCAGTTTTTTATTGGTATTGTGTTTAGTTATGTTCAGTGTTTCATCGGTACTGTGTTTAGTTACGTTCAGTTTTTCATTGGTATTGTGTATGTTTCAGGAACTTGGGCAGGCAGTCCTGGCTCCGTGGTCTGATGCAGCTCTACTGTGTACAGTGTAGGTAGTGTGTAGTGTAGTGTACATGCATGCACACACACACACACCACAAGTGTGTTGTGTGCATGCATGTAGTGTAGTGTTCATGCATGCACAGACACTGATTGTGTGTGTGTGTGCAGAGCACCTTTTTCATGAATAAAGTGCCATAACTTAGGTGGTGTTCTGTCTTGTGTTGCATGAAGTGTGCATGCCTGTGAGCTGTCGCAGAGAACTGTGCTCACTGTCCAGCAGCTATATAAGTAAATTACCTCTAGGGGTGGGTGGTCGGGGGATTGGAGGTGGGATAACATATAGCTCCTCAACACTGCAAACCTTCCCCCACTCGGAAAATTGGAAGATAACCACCCCAACCCTACCCCCCCAAAAACGAATGCCATGTATGCTCCATTATCCCCCCTGCATTTCTCCACCATGATCTGTTTGCCTTTATCCCCCATGCACAGGTTTGTCAGGAAAGGGGCTGATGTGGTGGGGCCATAAATCCTAACAAAAAAAAAAAAAAAACAAAAAAAAAAACTAAAATACCACCCACAAATCTTAACTACCCCTCCCCCAGCCTAAGGCTATCAGAAATTTCAAGAGTTCCAAACACCCCCTCTACTTCTAATTCTTCACTTGACTTCTAAATGTCTGAACACAGCTGACTGGACCGTTTCTGTCTAACCACTGACAGCAAATGAGAAGAGTGGAGTAGAATTAAAATATGCAACTATTTTGCTGCTGTTGTTGAGAAGAAGAAATTATACACAGCTTTTCACTTTAAAAAACACTTTCTTTTTCTTCAAATGATGCCGCATACTAATCTGTGACACGCTGAAATCCCATGTATGTTTACCTCAAGCAATTTTCAAAATTTTCATCTTATCCTAAATATCAACAGACGATTTCCATCTGTGTGATCTGAGCTGAGCTGTTCCAATCAACTGTGTTCAGATTTTTTACCTCAACTTGACCAAAGATACCAGCTTAATACAGACTAACCACATGATAAAAAACAAAAGACCTTGGCACTCCCATGCTACTTAATATTCAACTATAAAAGTACAAACTCCCACTATTCAGATATAAAAGCTACATGCAGACTCCAGTATATTCAACTATAAAAGCTACAAACTCCACTATTAATATAAAGCTACATCAATCCTGTATATCAACTAAATAAGCTACAAACTCCCACTATTCAGATATAAAAGTACATGCAGACTCCTGTATATTCAACTATAAAAGCTACAAACTCCCCCTTATTCAGATATAAAAGCTACATGCAATACTCTGTATATTAACTTAAAAGCGACAAACTCCCACTATTCAGATATAAAAGCTACATACAGACTCCCGTATATTCAACTATAAAAGCTACAAACTCCCACTATTCAGATATAAAAGCTACATGCAGACTCCCGTATATTCAACTATAAAAGCTACAAACTCCCACTATTCAGATATAAAAGCTACATGCAGACTCCTGTATATTCAACTATAAAAGCGACAAACTCCCACTATTCAGATATAAAAGCTACATACAGACTCCCGTATATTCAACTATAAAAGCTACAAAACTCCCACTATTCAGATATAAAAGCTACATACAGACTCCCGTATATTCAACTATAAAAGCTACAAACTCCCACTATTCAGATATAAAAGCTACATACAGACTCCCGTATATTCAACTATAAAAGCTACAAACTCCCACTATTCAGATATAAAAGCTACATACAGACTCCCGTATATTCAACTATAAAAGCTACAAACTCCCACTATTCAGATATAAAAGCTACATGCAGACTCCCGTATATTCAACTATAAAAGCTACATGCAGACTCCCATATATTCAACTATAAAAGCTACAAACTCCCTAAATACACACTCCCACATAACCAAATTACCGAGCTAAATACTTGAACTTTAATCCCATTATATCTCTGACCCTTTCCAAACCAAACAGAAATACCTCAACACCCAACACCCCCCTCTTTTATCAACTCCAGCTGATCACATAAGCAAACTTTTCTTAATGACACCTGTAATTTCTTTTTCTTTCATTTTTTTTTAAAAGGAAATGTTACCCTTCCCCCCCCCCCCTTTTTTTTTTTGTTGTTGAGTAAATTGTATCACACCTGTTACTGGAAAATGTATACTCTCATCCCCACTGTTAGACTTCTCAAGCTTTATCACTCAAAATCTGGAAATATTACACCACTCTGTCACATACACCCTCCCTAAAATATTTCCTTACTTATCTTCTTTTTTTTATATATACATTTCATTGCATCAGTCACCCTGTCCCACACATGGAAATATTACAACCTACACACTTACCACCCCATCTCCACTTCAATCTTATTTTAAGAAAAAAAAAAAGATTTACAACCATTTCTAATATCCTCCTCCTTTCCCCATCCACATTCTGATTTTAAAAAAATATATATATAATATATTTTTATCCCTACTTCTCCCTCTTGCTCTATGTTTCATTATAATAAAGTAGCAATTTATATAGCGCTAAATCTTGTCATGTTTACCTACATTTTTTACACTAACATTTATCTCCATAAAATTTCAATTTCAGAACAAGATTAAGATGGGAGTGCATAGTTGTATTCAGCTAGGTATACTGTATTAAAAAATCTAACAGCAACAACAAAAACAACAAAAATCACACTACCCTGCAGTATACTCCCCAGTGTCCCTCCTCCCCCACCTCCCAACAGTTTGAAAATGGAACCTGAAAAAAAAAAAAAAAAGATATTCTAGCTTTAGCAAAACCTTCTACCACAAAATATGTACTGGTCCCCCTTTTCCTTTACATCAGGTGGATACTGCCTGGCAAACTTGGATTTTTTTTTTTTTTTTTTTTTAACAAACTTGAAAACGATACTTCAGTCTACATACGAGCTAAGACAAAAACTATAAAAAAAAATATAAAAAAAAACTGGACCCCATCACCACATCAAGCCAGCCACATTTCCCGACAAACCAACCCTGCATGGAGGATAACGACCCACAGCATCAGCAACAGATCATGGTGGTGGTGGAGAAGAAATGCAGGGGTGGATGGCAATGGAGCATACATGGCATTCGATCCGGAGAGCGCTGAAATAGAAAAACCTGCCACGCATACACAACAACCTGCCACATCTACACTAAAAAAACTGCAAACATCTATACAGATAAAGTCTCCTTAACACATCTCCATTTCTTACTCAAGAACATTCTAGTAAGTTACCATGATAGAAAACTTTCTCTTCCCTTCTCTGCGTTGCCTTGCCTTACCTTGTGGAATGTACAGCACCTGGTCTTCTCCTGTGCATTTAACTCTGCCGACACATTCCAACTTCTGAGTAACTCCTTTTTTTGTTCAGGATGCATGCTGGGCAAGTTCGTGTTTCCGAAACTCTCCCAAACGCTGGACCTGAGTTACGGGATTTTTAACATGCCTATTTGATCTGCATGTACATGTATATATACATGAAAGGAATTAAGGCACTGGCAGGTCTGCACTTCGAGTTGACCTGGGAGATAGTAAGAATCCCCACCCTTAATTCAAAAGACAAAAAATAAATAAATTTTAAAACTGAAAAACTACAAAGAGACTTTTGCAAAGAAATATTTGAGTTTACCTACCTCCAACAATTTCAGGAAAGGCACACCTCACTGCAACACTGACTTTGAGCTGTAGCCAGAGGGGGATTACAGCTGGGGATATTCCCATCATTACAGCTTCAATCTTGGTAGCCAGCTCAACCATGAATCTCTTGGCCGTCTTCTAACACTATCCTTAGCTGCCACAAATGTTAACTTCTAACTGCTGTGCTTTCTGATGTTTTTTGTTTTTTTTTTGCTGTTGTCTTGACGGCAGCCCCACACTCTCGATGCTCAAATTTTTCACTGTTCTGGCTTTGTTTTTTTATTTTTTATAAAAGACTGCAAAAGTTGACCAGCAGAAATTACTAGAAAACTTGATTGATTAAATGTTTGATAATAACTGCTCTGATCCCATGATTTAATGTTCTACAATAACTGCTATGATATAATGATTATATGTTCCACAATAACTACTCTGCTCTAACGAATTGCTAGTCAAAATTTAACTACTCTAATCAAATAATTACGCATTCCACAGTACCTGCCTTAATCTAATGATTAACTGTTTGATAGTTACTACTCTAATCTAAAGATTAAACATTCCACAGAAACTACTCTGATCCATCAATAAACGTTCCATAATAACTGCTCTGATCCAAGAATTAAACATTCCACAGAAACTACTCTGATCCATCAATAAACGTTCCATAATAACTGCTCTGATCCAAGGATTAAACATTTCACAGAAACTACTCTGATCCATCAATAAATGTTCCATAATAACTGCTCTGATCCAGTTAACATTCCAGAAATCTTATCCATCAATAAATGTTCCATAATAAACTGCTCTGATCCCAGATTAAACATTCACAGAAACTACTCTGATCCATCAATAAATGTTCCATAATAACTGCTCTGATCAAGGATTAAACATTCCACAGAATACTCTGTCCATAATAATGTTCCATAATACTGCTCTGATCCAAGGATTAAACATTCCCCAGAATACTACTCTGATCCATCAATAAACGTCCATAATAACTGCTCTGATCCAGGATTAAACATTCCACAGAAACTACTCTGATCCATCAATAAACGTTCCATAATAACTGCTCTGATCCAAGGATTAAACATTACAGAACTATATCATCAATAATGTTCCATAATAACTGCTCTGATCTAAGGATTAAATATTCCATAATAACTGCTCTGATCTAAGGATTAAATTTCCATAATACTGCTCTGATCTAAGGATTAAATATTCCATAATAACTGCTCTGATCTAAGATTAAACGTTCCATAATAACTGCTCTGATCTAAAGATTAAATGTTCCATAATAACTGCTCTGATCTAAGGATTAAATGTTCCATAATAACTGCTCTGATCTAAGGATTTAAATGTTCCATAATAACTGCTTGATCTAAGATTAAATGTTCCATAATAACTGCTCTGATCTAAGGATTAAATGTTCCATAATAACTGCTCTGATCTAAGGATTAAATGTCCATAATAACTGCTCTGATCTAAGATTAAATGTTCCATAATAACTGATCTAAGATTAAATGTTCCATATAAGCTCTGATTAGGATTAAATGTTCCATAATAACTGCTCTAAAGATTAACGTCATAATAACTGCTCTGACTAAGATAAAATTTCACAATAACTGCTCTGATGTAACATGAATTTACATATGCTCTGATGAACATTGACATTTCACATAACTGCTCTGATGTAACGATTGAACATTTCACAAAAACTACTTTGATGACAATCTACCAATAAAAGTTCCACAATAACTGCTCTGATCTAACGATTAAATGTTCAACAATATCATTCTGATCTACTGCTTCTGGTTACCACAGAAAAATTATATTAAACGGTATTTTTAAAAATACACTTTTTTTAATTACAAAAAAAAGAAAAATTACAACACACACTTCAGCACCAGCACAAACAAAACCAAAACAAAAAGAGAAACAAAACAAACAAACAAAATCACAGCTGCATTGCTCCATTTCTAAGACGTGAAAGTTGGTCACTTGTTTATTGAGACTCTAACCTGAGCAGAATTCATTTTCCGTCTACACACTCCTGTCCAGTTAGTTTACGTGGGAAAGACATTTACACTTTTCTTTGTAAGGGGAACTGCAAAACAAAAACAAAACCAAAAAACCCAAACCCTTTCCATGACAGATGTGCACTTAGTTTTGTATCTACGCTTATTTGTGCAAGTATCCATAACTGTGCTCCATCTACATTCAGTTATGCATAAACCACATGCTTTCTTCTTCTTCTTCTTCAAACGCTCAGAGACCAATTATTGTTGTCTGTCATATTAGCAAAACTGTGTTACACCGCTGTTAAGCGCCTGACAAGTCAGGCCCAGCACATCCAACTTTAGCGTAAACCACATGCATAATTTATGCATGTATAATTATCCAAGTCTTAGTGTGTGTATGTGCACACATGTGTGTGCATATTGTTTTGTAACTCACACAAATATATATGCATGCATATTTGTGCACAAATGATGTCACGGGTCTTAGGGTGTGCAAGCATATGAATTATTCATTCATGATTGAATTCTGCAAATTTCAGCATGACTATCTGCACTCGAGTTTAAAAGCATGCATACAGAAAAGTGCATAAACTACGGTGCAAGTCAAGACAAGGGTCACTGCACCTTAATTCCATTAATTAAACCTACATCATACATGAATGTGCACAGGCACATCTCAGTGTGGAAGCATGCACTGGGTAAACAAGCACTGACATTAAAGTGCACCCCCCCCCCCCCCATATTTATATTTCTGCTTGACGGGTGCACACATTTGTATTGTTGAAATGAATGCTGCAAACGTTCTACCTGTCTACTCTTCACTTTCCTACCTGTCTAGTAACTTGTGAACTTGGTATGACTTGAAAATACCTGCCCTGAAATATTCTGTACAGAACTAACATTTCATGTAAAACTTCATGCATACCCAAAGACTGAGCTATACTATGAGCACTATCATATACATACATCTTCTATACCTTGTAACTATCTATCATATTACTTTTTAAATTACGATAACAGCAATAAACTTGTCACACATGTAATCTATAGCATTACTTTTAAAATAGAAAAGATAAACTTTAATTCATTACTGCTAACAATGATAGCCTTCAATTTACAAGAGTTATGAAAAAAAATCTTTTAACTATGACAGCTTTTTAACTTACAAGTTACCTTAATAATAACCCTTAATGATAACTCTACCAAAATAAAGTTGTTATAGAGAATTCTCTTCTTGGTTTGCCATGTATATCTCTCAATCGTTTTCGCCAATTATTCTGTCAAGAACAAACCAAACTCCACAGGAACTAAAGAAAAAAAACCCATCTCACTGGCTGCAGATCTGGAAAAGAGGTATGCTACAAATACTGATATCTACCCACTCAATACCTGTCTGTATTCCCTGTATGGGTGTGTAAAAAATTTTTTTTTTTTTAAACCGCCACGGACAACCGTGAACTATCCCTCACAGAACATTGCTGACAGTGGCTGTAGGCTTGACTAGTTGACAGAAGTGAAGAGTACACAGAGACTGAGAGAACTGTCTAGCTGCTGTTACAGTAGCCCAGTACCCTCTCAGGCCCTGCTGTGCAGAAATCTGCGTGGGGCAGGGTTTTGAAGCCGTTTTCTGTAGAGCTTATCAGGGACAACACTTCTGAAGATAATGTTTTATTCCCTCCCCCAAAAAGCCGACATTTTTACAGTCCATCTTCATGTGTTCTCATTCTGGTGGTCTAGTGCAGTGTTTGACAATTGCCTCTTCCTTCATGTGGTCAGTTGTTCTCTCTTCACCTATCGTGTAACGTAAGGGGGGGAGTGTGTTATCATTCCAATCTGATGACAAAAACAAGAAGTTCAAAACAGCACTGAAGTGAAACATGCTACCTTAGTATCTGTGACTGGGGAATGGGACCAGTACAATGGCCAATCTTCAGTGCAGCACAATAAAGGGTTGTGTTGTTTTGTTTTTTTTATATATCATTGTGTGTCAGTAATACACATCATTTGAAAATTGGGCAGGGACTGATATGACACACAGTGCACTACTTTCAGCATCAAGGACAGAGGTAGACATCCTGTAGTCCAGACATTTTGAGCATGAAGATGATTCTCTTGCACCAGAAAGAGCGGGAATATTAGCGAAATCCACCACACACAACTCCTGCATTGACGCCTTCAGGAAAAGAACAGTCAGCCTCCAACAGTGTAATCCACATCAGAACGACCGACATACCAAAGGAATGGACACATCAACGACCCGACAAACCAATTCTTATCAATGACAGAGCACCACAGAAATAAAATATGTCTGCAAATGATACAGCATCACTGGACCCCATATTGACAACAGAACCTGACAAAAGCGGACTTAATTTTTTTACTGAAAACTAGTGGTTTTGAAACAAACATTTAAAGAATTAAATGAAAACAAGGTAGTAGCCGATTCACAAAACAACTATATATACCAAGCGAAGAGAACACTGAAGGTGAACAGAGGCACGAGACATCTTGCACAATCACATATCTAGACATCCACCTACAAAACGTTTTGTTTTTTCAATTCAAAGTGAAAGAATTCAAACAGAAACATTTTATGTGAGTAAACACAACCGAGAAACACTGTGCATAGGTACTGAACAAGTCTTTTTAAAAAAAAAATTTTAAAGGGGGGGGGGGGGGTAGGAGATGGAAATTACAAGCAAAACAAAGTGAAAGCTTAGCCTGTCAAAAGAAAAAAAAATTCAATCTATTACAACAAGCTATCCTGCATTAAAAAAAAAAAAGGGGGGGGGAGGTAATCTGGAAGACAGAATTTTGTATTTTAGCTCATTTTCAGCTCATGGGAGCTAACTCATCGAACAACAGAAATAATGGCTTTCTACTGAGTGATACAGCGAGTGACTGACCCATCTTCTGCTGACCAACAGACGAGCAAACCCACAACTATGGGCTGGGATAATTAATATAATAACCACGACTGTAACATCTGCTGCAGACACTCATAAATTTGTACTATCCTGACAAGATTTGGCCTGAGAAGACGGATAAAGCTCACACAAAACAAACACAAAAAACAGACAAACTGACAATAACGACACCAAAAAAAACCCAGACAAACTGACAATAACGACACTACCTTTTCTAATGACACTAATTAAAAAAGTTGCAAGAGAAAGAAAAATAAACCAACTTAACACTGAAAGAGAGAGACTAAGGTCTGGGGAACTGAGGTACCTTTACAGAGTTCATACAGACTTGGTGGAACAAAATTTAGGGCCTTTTAATCAAAATTCAGGGCCTAGCTGCGGGGCATCAAACGAATAAATATCAACCAAAATAAACCTTTCCTTACATATATATATATATATATATATATATATATATATATATATATATATATATATATATATATACATATATATACACTAACCTCAAACAGAGTCAAGTGAGCAAAGTCACCTTGCGTGAAACTGCATGGTGGATACTGACACAACTTCAAGTTATTCTAGAGTAGAATGTTTTTTTCAATCATGGATACAACAAGAGACAAGGAGGTAAGAGGCAGCAGAGTGCTAAAGAGGGAAGAGGGTGGGGGATTTATTTTATTTTATTTATTCTTTTATATCGAGGATAATGGGATTAACAGTGCCGTGGTTTGTTATTTTCCGACTGTGTTCCAATTTCCAACACCACTTGCGAATGAATGCTCAACTTTCACTATCGAGAGATGTAGCGCAAGTTTTTAACATTACTCGGCAAAACAAACAGCGAATTTTTCTGTTTGTGCATCTATATCCACAACTGTGCCTCTTTGAGCCCAATCCTGGCCTGTTAGCATCTACTCCACGTCTTCAGTTTGATCTGTTTTTCGGCGAAAGTCTATACCACGTTCCGCCATGTTGTTTTGAAAGTGATGCTGTGCGCATGCGCTATAAGGGGAGACAACTTAACGATCGGACCTAGCAGACGACGTAACGCGAGATGAACGGCATTACTTAACGATAGAAGACTATGTTTTAGATTTTCGGATTTTTTGAAGACAAAAATTGGATTTTGATTAATTAAACTGTATTTTCCTATTTTAAAACTTTTTCTGGAACAAATATGGAGGGAGCAAGGTTGCACACCCCCCTTTGCGAAGCAAAGCGATCACATTTCCAAGGGAGGCAATTACTATTACCTCCCTTTACAAAATAGGTGGCCCGACGCGAGTAGCAGACAACAAGCATTCTATCGGCAATAATACAATCTTCGGACACGCTTCTCGCATTTATTTCTCTAAAGTTTTAATTTGATTTTTTTTTTTTTACTTTAAAAAAAAAACAACCTCACACATGACTTCCATTTTTAGGGCCCCCAGGCCATATGTCTCATTTTTAGGGCTTTTTAGGGGCCCTGTTTTGGCTTTCCCAAAATTAGGGCTTTTTAGGACTTGTGTGAACCGTGCTTTAAGGTCAACTCGCCCAAGTGATAATCCATAACAACTCTGTACGCCAACAAAAGTAACAAGCAGAAATAGTTGCTATCCTCTGATTTAAACACTGACTCAGCCAACTGCACATCCTCTTTTGATGGAAGAACTGGTCTTCAGTTGTGAATCTTTAGCTGCAATTTTACTACCATCCAACTTAACTAACAATATGCTATGTGTGCAGAAACAAAAAAATTGGAGAAAAAAAAAAAAAAAGTGGCACAACACTTACCGTCAAATAAATCCACTGTATAGAAAAATAAAGTGACCACAACAACAACAAACAAAAACAAACAAAAACAAAACCATGTCAGCATCAAACGCGACACAGTCAACAACCCATCACCAACATCACACACCAAACCTCTCACCTCTTCGCTGGTTTGTTCAAGACCCGATCGAAGCCGTTCCTTTGTCCATGTTACACTTTCATTACCGTGTACTACAGGTAACATAACTCGTGTATTGCAGGTAACATCTGTGTACTTCAGGTAACACCACACATCTTCAGGTGCCGAGTGCTCCAACCGCGGTCTCCAAGCCTTTTTTTTTTTTTTTTGCATGCTTCGAACGCAATGCAGACAGGAGTGGGTTACACACAAACGGACAGACAGAACAGCACACAACAGCCGAGGTAACAGCTGTGCACAACAACAGACACAACAGCAAGGAAAGGCAGTGGTGGTCGGTCATTCATGTATTTCCCCCAAAAGGCACAGACAGAAATGAAATAAAAACAGTATAAAAAAAAAAATTAAAAAAAAATTAATTACAAAAAAAAGAGACACCGCACATTCACAGGGAAGAGCACAAAGCAACAGACATACAGCGAAAAGAGATGACACCGTACAACTCTCTACATCAACCAATCGCTGGTCAGGTCATAAAGAGCAAAAAAAAAACAACAAAAAAAAACTATAAAAACTTTCAGTAATCAACTCAATGCTTTTTGTTACCACCAAAAAAAAAAAAAGTAACTTTTTCAAAAACTCCTGTAACGTCTTGTCTACACATTTCAATTTTTTAAAAAAACAAACAAAAACAAAAACCAAGACATCCCTTCCCTTTTCTTGCCCAAGCACTGGAGACGCCAGAAGTCTTGGCTAGTTGTTGCCGCGTTCTAGATCTCCGTTTTGTAGTTTGTTTGTTTTTTTCCAACATTTCCTTCCCCGCCCTTCTCAGCAGCCAGACAAATGGGGTGTGCAGTTTGTGTGAAATAGTCTGTGGCAGGGCTGCGGCATACTGGCAGGGTGGCGGCACCTGACACAAGGCCCACCCAGGGTATGCTACAGCAGCCAGGGAGCGAGCCCCTTTACCACTGCCAACAGTGATCCAAAGTGCAAAATCAGGTTCAGTGCGTGCCACAATCAACATTATGCATCTGCTTTACCCGACAGTGATGGTGGTTACACAGGGTATAGGATGAACGTGTCGTACGTTTGTTACATGGCAACCGTGCTACTCTCCCCCCCCCCCCCTTCCCCACCCCACCCCTTTTTGTGATTGGTGATATATATATATATATATAAACATGATAAATGCAGCGAGAGTGATGGCATCCGGACTTTTTACAAAAGGAGTATTGAAAAAGTGTACGATGAGGCCAAGAGCCGACAAAGATGGCAAGATGCAGTTTACGACTAAAAGTCTCGCTTCTCTACGCACGCTCTATTGTACAATTCTTTGCCTTGGAACTACTTTACGTTCTCTAGTTGCATCGTTTTTAAAAAAAAAAAAAAAAAAAAAAAAAAAGGCATCTACAATTCATGAAGCAATCAAATGTAATGAAATTGTTCAAAAAATACAAACAAATTCGCAATGAACTTTGCTGAAAACAAGATGAAAAAAAACACATTGTGGGGTAGTTTACAGCATATCTTAGGACAACTCTACCTCCCCTCCCCCCACCTTTCCGGAAGACCCGAAGCAAACCCATGGCATTACATTCAAAGTTTGGCAAAAGACAAAACATAAATTGGTTGGCCGCTGCTCTCACGTCTGAGGAAATAAAAACAAAAAATAAAACATACCCAAAAACTTTTTTAACAGAATTCAAATCCCAGTGACAACAACAAAGAACTATACTTCAGAATATCTTTTGTGTCATACCACACACACAAAAAAAGAGCAAAAAAGACCTTGACTTGGTTCCCTTCACGTTTTAACTTAAGTACAAACGGGAGGAAGTGAAACATGACACCACAAAAGAACAGAAACACAAACTGACTTTTCAAATCATCGCTACAGAGCTGATGTGATGGCTGCAACGACAAACTCTTCAGCTTCGAACAAGATGGGACCTCAGATGGCGGAATAACCAGGAACACAAGTCCTGGACTGAAACTGACCATTCTTACAATCCACTGTTACTTCAATCTCTGTAAGACAACTACATCTATCTATCCACCTTTGCGTAAAATCAGCCAGAATGAAAAGAAAAATTAACTAAAGGATTCCTTCCTTTCGTTCACCCATGGGCTGTTAAGATAGCGGTTTCCATTCGTTTTCATCTTGATTTTACAAAAAGTTGCCCAACTTACACGTTTCTAAACTCAACTTTCCAACTCAACGTCAGTGATGTAAAAGACAAACCGAAAACTTGAACACTTCCTACTTACTATAAATTGGGACTTAATGCCAGTTCTAAAACACGATGAGCATCGCTAGTAGACTAGTACAGTGCTCTTCTAATGCTCGGGGTTGAATTGACTAGGACAGCCTACAACAATGAAATGCCCCCCTTGGTTCAACAACCAGGCTGCGAATCCACGCTCCTGCATCTCTCTGCTGTGCTGTGCTGTGCTGTGCTGTGCTGTGTGTTCCCACTGAAGGACAGAAGGACAGGGCCGTGCCGAGTCACCGAGGACTGAGATCAGAGACGCACAGCCTGATTGCACACACACACACACAAATGCACAAGCCACAGAGAGAGACAAGAGAAAACTTCACGACAGACAGATGGTCCCACAAAACGTGGGAAGGAGGAAGGCTGGGATAGACGGAAAACGTTGACAGGGACAGCGACTGAGGAATCTGGAGGAACCATAGGTTCGACCACCCCCTCCCCTCACACAGAAACTTGGGGAAGTTGCCAGGTACGGTACAACCACAGTAAAAAATTAGATGACAACAAGGTCTTACACTTATATATACACGTCAAAATTGAAATACCCCCTCCCTCTTCGCCACCCCACCAACGCAAAAAAAAAATTTTTGAAAACGGACATACAATTTGGTCTGATGATGCTCTCAAACACATCTTTGGCAACACTTTCAGATGTCATCAACATCACCCTTCGGACAAAAAAGTGCACACACATTCATATGCGTACACACATAAACATGCCCACACTCGCATGCACCAAAACCGACGACGTTTCAAAGTCTGCGAATGTTTTCCCAACAATCAAAAAGAAACAAAAGAAAAAAGATGAGCCATCAACAGAAGAGACTGGAGTGTTGTTCAAATAACTAGTCAACTGTACAACAGCGATACCGCACACAGTTCCATATCAGACAGCCTTTACAGAACACACACGAACAAAAAGACAGCTTCACTACCAACATGCACATCAACAACAACCCCCCACGCCCTTCCCCAAGTACTTTGAAACTCTTTTCCTTTAGTTATTTTTTTCAAAGGATTTATACAGTGACTTTCTCTCTTCAGCCTCCATGCTTTTTTCTGCTGCATACCCCCCTCCCCTTTCCCACTTTCATCCACCCACCCTCCCCTCTCTCCAATTTGCTTCTGTTATTTTTTCAATCTTCATTCCGCATCTTTACAAAAAGTTTCCCCATCCACCATTCAAAACTGATTTTCTGCCCTTCTCTTCTCTTTTCTCCCCTCTTCTCTCACTCCCACGCTGTCTTTTTTTTTTTTCAGGCTGGCACGATGTTCAGATCACACAGAGATAAGTCTGTGCTACCTCCAGCCTCCTCTCCTATAGCTGATCTCTCTTCTTCTACAAATGGAACTGAAAAGAAGACTGATCCACGCAAGATCTGTTCATATCTTTTTTAACGTTCTTTCACTCCGAATCTACGTCGGCATAAGGCAAACGACAAGGCCCTGAAATTTTATAATCCCTTATACCTCATTCCACAAAAAGAAAAAAATTAAAACCCAAACAATTCTTTGTTACCCTGAACTTTTTTTTCTGATTTTTTTTCCTTCTCAGAACAGAGCGAAACGACACGTAAACCAACCATCCCACCGAACGCCGAGGACAACAAATCAAAAATGATATATACTTCACAAATAAGGAGTAGGAGAAAGAGGATGAAGACCAGAATTGAGCTACTCTGTACAAGAATAAATAAGTAAAAAATCTAAAATTGGAAGCCGAGTACAGGTCTAGACATGGCCGAGACTGAGGAAGATTTCTCCACAAAGCATTGAACATTGCCAGTGTAAGACCAGCCGGAGAAACCCTTCGCATGGAGGATGAGCATCCACACGGGCTCAGAAAAACCTTGCGGAGCAAAAAACGCAACTTCTGTGCTATTGATGTTTTCTTTTTGTATAATCAGCTCGGCTCGATATGGTTGCAGTACAAAAATAACCAACGATAATGTTGCCTGTATCAAAAATAGGTAGGTACAAAGTCTTACAGTACGGATTGCACTTATTTCCATTTACGGTGTTCCAGAAAAAAAAAATTTTGATCTACTTTAACCGACTTTTCAAATGAATACAAACATACATATATATATATTGAAAAAAAAACAACTTAAGATCTTTACAGATCGATTTCTCGAAGAGAAACAAAGCAAGTTACAGATATGAGCAAGCAAAAGGATTTTTTTTGTTTTGTCATCAAAAAGAGTGTTACGTGGCAAAGAACTGAACGAAAACAGCCGACTGCACTTAAAATCTTTCCGTTATTATTTCAGTCAGCGACTGCCTAAACAATCTTCCTGAACAGAGAGGAGGGAGTTGTGGGGGAGGGGGAGGGGGGGTCAAAAACCACTGCCTGCGACAAACACAGTGCAGTTTTGGCACGGTAGTGTTCGACTGTTAGGTTTTCGATGCGCGCCTCTCGTTCCCCACAACTTTCCCTTCCACAAGACAAAAAATGCATCAGACGCAACATTTTCCGAACCAAACCCCAAAAAAAAAAAAAAAAAAATAGAAAGAAGAAAAAAAAGAAATCTCAGGCTCACTTGCACATTATTAATACAACAGAAGCTTGCCTTTAGTTTTCACTGCCTACAATGAACAATGAACCTCTAAACTCAACGCTTACATGTCAAAAACAACAACAACCAAAAAAAAAAAAAAAAAACCATAAACAAACACAAAAAAAACCCCTAACATGCTTGTACACGTGTTAAATTTACACAATTCAGGAGAATCTTTTTAAAAAAAAAAAATTAAAAAAAAAAAAAAAACATGAAAAAAAAAATCCCGAAAAAACAGCCGGCAGATACTGCGGCGATGCTCAAGTCCTCAAGTTTTGTGTATTACTTACTAATCCTGACGACAATGCACATGACCTGAACCAACAAACACAAGGTCAAAGGTCAAAGGTGGTGGCCTGATCTTTCAGCAGCAGCAGCGGCGGCTACTCCGCCTCCTCTTTCCCGGCGGCCTCGTCCGATTCGGTAGAGGCAGCCGCTTCCAAAGTGGCCAGACGTGACTCCAGTCTGTTGATGGCCGACTCCTGGGACTTCACCGTCTGCTTCAGCTCTGCCAGTTCAGCCATCAAAGCCGCTGCGTCAAAATCCGGACCCTGCCACCACAAACGATGTCACGTCACTTTTCCGTGTCATTTACGAGCCCTCAACATGACCCCAAGTGTCTTATTCCATTATTCGTGATATAAAATAATAAAGAAGTAATTTATCAAAAATTTATTTACAAGTTATTTTTTAAATAAAATTTTAAAAAAGATAAGTGGTCATTCTTACCAGCTGTTGCTTCCATCTCAGATACGATTATGAAGATGATTTTTTAAAAAGATAATCGACTTTACATATAACGTTACTCTTTTAATTCAAGATGACTAAAAAAAGTTCTGAGGTGCGAATCAATTACTGGCTTTTTCTGCTACTGACATTCATCGCTTGTAGAGTATGGTAACCCTTGATTTTTTTTTTTTTTACACTTATACAACTTTTTTAAAAGTTCATTTCATTCATAATACCATAACCCTGACATCTTTCTTTTTAATACCAGATATTTTATCAACCATGCAAAGTTATGTACTTGGAAACAATGGCTTTGAACCACCATGTCTACTTCTATATCAAGTCAACTTTTCATTTAAATCTCTCTCTCTCTCTCTCTCTCTCTCTCTCTCTCTCTCTCTCTCTCTCTCTCTCTCTCACACACACACACACACACACACACACACACACACACACACACACACACACACACACACACACACACACACACACACCTCACTAAATATGAACATGTTCACTCTTTGGGTTACACAAATGATAATATATGGTCTATGCATAGATGAATCTACATTCTTCTTTTTGTAAACATTCAAAAACAAAAACATTTTTCAGGGTTTTTCTAAGATGACATTTCTCTAGCCTTTTTGTACAAACTTCCCAATTGCACAAGTCTTTTTTTTTTTAAATCAACTACTTTCAAATGCAATATAGCTATCAAAGAGACTGCCAAGGTCTTATCAACTGAACATTTGCATTAATACCGACTAAAAACCTGTTATTCAAGAAAACTGCCTTTGCTTTCTACTTAAAAACACATCTGCAACCCGTTTCCTTCTTTCAGTGAAATTGAACGAGGCTCTCTATATCACAATGATGCATCTGTTCTAATGGTATTCTTTGTCATATATCTCTCACTAT
The DNA here is from genome assembly GCA_030674155.1 of Stramonita haemastoma. Taxonomy (NCBI): domain Eukaryota; kingdom Metazoa; phylum Mollusca; class Gastropoda; order Neogastropoda; family Muricidae; genus Stramonita; species Stramonita haemastoma. Next base: position 13,633,315 of record CM060342.1, on the reverse strand, counting down.
ACCTTGAAAAATATCCCCCCCCCCCGCCCCCCCCCCAAAGTAATACAACAATACTTAACACGATATCACACATCACATTACCTGACACAATATCACAATACCCAACATGATTTTACATTACCCAACACTGTTTCACATGATACAATACCATCTCGCATTTACCATACGATATGTCTGTCACAATATCTCACGTGATTATCACATCGCAACAAATACTGGCACACAACCCTCAATTCACATATTTTAAAAAGCTTTTTTTCAATTTTTTTAAGCTAAATAATTTTAACACTTGGTTTTAGGCTCATTATTTACCAGTAAAATATATGACACCAAAGCAAACTTTTCTGTTAAATTGGATATATTTTTTAGCAAAAATCCAAGTAAATAGGAGTATGTTTCAGCAATGTAGCAAACACGCCCATTAGCAATGAGTTAATGAATGATGCAGCAATATCATACGTGACCATCACACTTTAGTTGAAACAAACATGGGTATATTGCTCATATCACACACACACACACACACACACACACACACACACACACACACACACACACACACACACACACACACACACACACACAGTGATTCCAAACAATGTGTTAAGTGTTAGCCACCACAACAATCGGTGAAAAATCTTGTGTTTCAAGAAATTGTAAAAAAAAAAAAAAAAAATTCTTAAAAAATTTCTTTAAAAATAGCAGTTTGGTAGATCTCCCCCCGTGTGTGTGTGTGTAGGTGTGTGTGTGCATGCATGCGTGTGTGAGTGCGCATACAAATGTGTGTGGAGGTATACATGGATGTATGTGTTACTGTTAACATGTGTAACGCTAAATCAGCCACCCCACTCTCTAATAAATCAATCTACATTTTGGCCAATTCTGTCTTAGCTTATTCCAAAATTGGTTTTGCTATAAATGAGAAGCTTGAAAAACTTCATTTTTTATAGGGTTTTTTTTTGGGGGGAGGGGGGGTAAGACAGCTAGGAGTTGGAAGGAAGATGTTTTCTTAATTTTTTTTTCTGTTCTTAAAACATAAAATGCAATGAACTGGCTCTTACCGGCTACAACAAGACTACAATAAACACATACTCAAATTTTATCATACATGTACAGTTTGGTGCTGATAAACCAAATTTTCGGATGGTTGGCTTGTTTCAGTTTGCTTTTTACACAGACAAGACATTTACGACATTAACTTGAACAACACCCACCAAAAGAAAACAGACTTTTGTTGGTGATGATGCCAATAGTTCTCAATGACAAATAACTCTAACTACTGTTCTCACTTTAAAATCTGTTGAGACTCGAAGCACTCACAACAGGAGCAGGGATCAAATACCAAAAACCAAAAATGCTTCTATGTATGTACATGACAACACACAAATCAAGTACTTGAAAACTTGGAAGAAAATTACAGAGAAAGGGATGAAAATACAAAGCGCTGGGGATTGGGTCTGTGACTATACTCAAGAGAGACTGCCCCCAAATCTAAATAATTTTTTTTTTTTTTTAAGTTTACAAATGTATGAAGCGAATTGCCAAAGCTTATAAGCAAATAATGAAAAAAAAGCTCCTAGTAATGTGAAGCACATGATGTAAAGATGAAGCCTATGTTTAAAAATCAAAATTTTACTGGAGCATTACTGGAAAAGCAGAAAAAAGAAATCATTAACTTTGAAACCCAGTGACCCAGTAAAAAGTAGCTTTCAAAGATTGAAAATAGCCAAAAAGCATGTTTTCAAGGTGCCTACCCTCCCAAACTTTATAGACTTGTGTTGACAAATGTTATCTACCTTCAAGATATATTTGCAACCCCAAAACCCGACTGTTTAATGATGACCTAACAACTGCCGCTTGTTCGCCAATTTTACGCAAAATGATCATCTGTTTCTTATCCATAATAAATCTTTCATAATCTTTTTAATACTTGCCTATACTAGCTATCCGAAAAGCCCACCAAGCCAAAGCCTTTTCCCCAAAAAAGATAGCAAACCAAGCCAACCCCAAAAGATGGAATGAAACAATACCCACCACTGATGATGACCAAAAAAAGGCTACAACCAAAAGCTGGCACTACGGCAGCTACAATCAAGGCTTGCAAGTAATAGGCAGGGGTTTTTTCTACGACACTTATAAGGCAAGTTCCGGAAATTGTTTATGTTATGTAGCAAATCTTCTCTGTCTACCAGCTGTACATCCTGTGTTGCTGTTTATTTTTTGTCTGAGATAATCACTAATGACTTTTTTAGACTTCAGATTTTACTGGAATAACAATTTTGTTCATTTTTAACAAGACTTGAGAACATTCTTTCTTTCTATAATTTTCTATTGTACTGCCTCTGCAGCAATCCCTTTTCTTCCAGAAAGATTTCCAAATGTAACCTCCCCTTCATTTATAGTGTTATTACCACAAACTATTCATTTTCTTCATGACCAAAAATCCTCCAAAACTGCCATATGATTTACTGCCATAGGTTTTAAACATTTAATTCACATCCCAAAACTTTTCAAAGACCTACCTCTTCAAGTTATCCAAATCATGCCACACCACCCTCAACACTAAACCCACAGCTTCCATACTTGCTTCAAATCATTCAACAGCAAGACAGGGACCAGACATTAGCCTATATACTTGCTTCACTCTAACAGAGCTGCAGCCTACTTCAGCCCAGCCCATAGCCCCCGTGGCTACCCCCCACAAGCGTGTGCAGTGCTAGTAGCCTATAGATACAGCCAAGCTACAGTACACCCACCCTTCACCACGCAGCCAGCAGAAGGCTGTGGTGTGTGTCCCCCTCTCTTTTTACTTACAGTGTGGAAACTCTCGCTCCATGCCTCCTCCTCTACCTCTTCTTCTTCTTCTTGCCTGCAGGCAAACACATTGCTGGCTGGACAGCTTTTGACTTTGATCCCAGATATATACATTATACCCCTGTGTGTGTTTTTTTTTGTTCTCTTAAAATGTTTACAAAAGTAAGAGAAAACAACAAACAAACAATAGGAAGAAAAAGACAGGAAGAATGATAGATCTATTTTACACAGGACCATTTTGTCGATATAGTTTTGTGACTGTGAAACACACTGATTTGTAAACTACACCCACCAAATTGTATTTTAAAAAAAAACAAAATAACAAGACAATCAAAAGAATAATTCTATATTTCAAAAATAAGAAAGAAACCACTTTCTAGCAGAGAAGAGAGGCACCATCTGACTCTACAAAATACAGTCATAAGAAAGGGTAGAGGGGGAACACCCCTTTTCAGAAAAACCTGAAAAGCTATTTTCACATTCATGTGGGGGACCCGTTGAAAAGCCACGAGAAAACAGCTGTAAAATACAAAAACCATCAAGAAAGTGGCACACTAACAAGGTAACAAAACCCTGCAGTATTTATCAAACAAACCTTACAGAACACACCATCTAAGAAAGAATCTGAAAGACTTTACAACATCTGCGGTAAAGAATACCCTTTCTCTCAGCATGGAAAAAATTTCAAACCAACTTCTGTACAAAATATCCCAAACTCTTACACTTTTTTAACAATACCATTCTTTGATTATGATAACGGCTTACAATCATTCCCACTCTATCCACAACTACAACATCCCCCCCCACCTCCCCCAAAACTCTCCCTGGGAGCAGCTGTGTGGAAGCGAAAAGAAAACAAGCCGGGAGTAAGCAGAAAGAAATGAAGGAGAAAAAAAGCCAACGGTAAGATGGCAATGGAAAAGGGAGAGAGAGGGTAAGCCACAAGATTCGTGTTTGTTGTCAAATACAGAACTGTACCATCTGAGCTTATAATTTATGATTAATGTTTTGTTTGGCAATGCTTCTATAATCTACTGGCAAATCTAATATGTTAACGCGTATGCATCATTCAAATATTGTACTGGAAGTGCGTATGTTATATGTCTATATATACAGAGTGCTTTGTTGTTATATGCATTAATATGGATACATCTTAGTCTAGTATTTGCATGATGTTTCTGAATACCAAACACAAACTCACTATTGAAAACTATGTTCATTCTACGGAACTAAAACAGACTTATTTTTCTTTTTAAAAAAAAAGCCCTACATGAAATGAATGTACTGATTGATGACAATTAAAAATAAGAACATAACAAATTTGTTGTTCGCCATTTTTCTTTTAGGGGGGGGGGAGAGAGGTGGAAGGAAAGGGGAAGGGTAGTGGGGAGGGGGGAGGGAGTTGTCCTACTTTGTAGACTGCTATCAGCCAGACAAAAAAAACAATACCACTGTATTGAAAACACACACACAAATATCCATTTTCCTATCTGCAAATGTAGTTTGTGTGCTATGAGATTGGGTTTTTATCACGAGTAATGTGGCCAATGACAGATTCTTCTTGCCCTACTCCAGTGACTTCACTTTCTCCTTAACTCCTTAAGGAGTCACTGGGCACTGCACTAAGTTTTCAGGCCGGCTGTCTAGAAGCAAGTTGAATCTGGCACACCCTCCTTCTCCAAGTAGTTGTTGTGCATTCCCCAGCTTAACACTCTAGGGGTCACCCAGAATGTGCACTCGACTCACTCATCCCACCTGGGAATCACTGTGAGATTGAAATTGCACACTGAATAAGAAGTTTGCTGTGTATGACTGTTTTCAATTACCTTGCCATATAGGCAGCCATACTCCGACTTCAGAGGACCTCTCCAAGTGAACAGGTTCTTTTAATATTTTTCCATTCTTTCTTATAGAAATTAAACAAATCTTTAATGATAGATACAGGAACTGAACTACATACAATGCACATACACTTGTGAACGATACACACAAATGCGTGCACGCGCAACACCACACACACACACACACACACACAACACACACACACACACACACACCCCATTACTTCACTCCTCTCTTTCCAAAAAACATCCATAACAAGTCCAATAACAAAGTGCAACAAGCTTAACAGAGGAGTAAATGATAAGCAGGGAGGCTGTTTTCTATTGCAAGAAGTGTACAATAGACTAGATGATAGCACTATTTTACTACTACAGGCCCAATTCCGATAAACAGGACACTTTCTGCTTCTGGAGTACAAGTCACCTCCATCGCTATGCACAAGGCAGTCATATTACAAATAGCGGGATATATAATATATGTATGCACTAAGCCTGTGATATTGTCTATCATTCCAGTTCTTCTTGTTTATCAAAAGATATACATCAAGCCAACACAGGTTAATCAAAATCATGACTTTTTGTTTTTAATCATAGCTCATTCGGAACCCTCTCTCTTTTCCTCTGCCCATCAGTACAGTTCAGATTATACTTGAATATATAATAACAAAATTTAGCCTACAAAGAACAGCTTTTTTTTCCCATTCCCTGGAGTCTACTATACACAGTTCTCTCCTTGCTGGGTTGACCAGCATGAATTATAGGAAAATACTAAAGTGCTGTTGTTATGGGTTTTTTTAACATGTTGTTTCTTCCTAGCTGTTTCACACTGAGACAACATGCTACTTGCACCCCACGTCTGCAGAAGGAAATACATCCCTTCTGTGGAGTATTCAGTTTCATAAGAATATTCCACAGATGAAGTCTTTAAAGAAACGCAGTTACATGATAAGACAGTCAGTGTCTGCATGT
>CM060342.1:13610191-13617691 GCA_030674155.1 Stramonita haemastoma | reverse complement strand
ACTTCACACAGCCCATTGTTGTGGAGTTTGTAGAACCTGCACACATATCACACACACACACACACACACACACACACATCATGTGTGAATACAGCCAGTTACAAAAATACAGACCTGTACGAAATACAGGTATGGAAGTGTGTACGTTCCGACACACAAGACATCGTGTGTGAATACAGCCAGTTACAAAAATACAGACCTGTGCGAAATACAGGTATGGGAGTGTGTACGTTCCGACACACAATACACACACACACACACACACACACAAACATACACACACACACACACAACTAACACACACACACACACACACACACACACACACACACACACACACACACACACACACACACACACACACAATAACACACACACACACACACACACACACACACATACACAGGCTACTTACCGCGCAATTTCACACTGGTTGACGTTAAGTCCTCGCTTGGGCATGAAGCCCATACCACGCTGAGGGCTACTGGAGCTGAACAGGTTGAGGAAATGGATGTAGGGAGCTTTGTCCGTCACCTCGTAGAAACGAATCAAGCTGTCTCCTGGTGGACAGAGCAAAGAAGATGAATAAAAAATGAAGGGAGGGAGGGAGGAGGGAGGGAGGAAGGAAGGAAGGAAGGAAGGAAGGAAGGAAGGAAGGAAGGAAGGAAGGAAGGAAGGGAGGGAGGGAGAAAGGTAGGAAGGAAGGAAGGGATGGATGGGAGGAAGGAAGAAAGGGATTAGGTACCGGCAGCCCTTCTTTGAGCCTACGGGAAAGTAGCGCTGAGTGGGGAAAATGCATGTTTTTGACAGGCCAGATCTTGGAAACTATCGAAAGAATTGGCATAAAAATTATGAAAAAATAAACAATGATGTTTACTTATGTGCTCTGAGTTGTTTGTTTGTGTTTGCATGCCATGGTTTGACAACAAAACAATTCCAAACACACCCACTCTTGCACAAAAATCGAAGCGCGTCCTCGGCTCGATGTTCCGCCAGCCGCCATTAGCCGAGCGAGCGAATCGGTATGTGTAGAAAATCGCTACGGACGATGTGCTCATTACTCTGCATCAACTTCAAAATGGGTCAGAACAGAAGAGCATGCTTCCAGCTTTAATTCAGTATAAGTTTTAAGTGGATACGAAACGCTGAAATCAGTTAAAAATCGGAAGTTTAAAGACGCTTAGCGCGAGTCGCGGTTCGACTACTTTCGGTCCTAAATACGGAACATCGGACGAAGTTAACGTAGATATGGTGATTGCGCTTGAAAGGCCTGTCTTTGCTGAATCCAATGGTGTATCAAGCTCTATGATTGGTTCCAATGCTTTTGACCAACAGCCAATCAAAGTGAGGGTGTCATCAAACCATGTGTACTCCATTTTGGGCAAAACAAAAATGGCGGAACATAGTGAAAGAAGCGATGCCGACCGAGTCGAATACGTTAAACGTCACGGAATTACAGGACAAACTTGGCAAGTTAATGCATGAAATATCAAGCTAAGACCTGTATTAAACGAATCCACAGCTTCATTTTGCTGAGCATTTGCAAAATTATTATCTATTTGGTTCGTAAGACACTCGCTAAAGTCAGACACGATCTGGTGAAAATCGACTTGCACATCGTTCAGTTTGAAGCGATCATTACTTTTCTTAATGGGAAACTGATGCAAATCGACACCAGATATTGGCATATCTATCATTAATTTAGCGATCTCAGAGCTAGTTTTTTGATTAATTCCATGACTGAACAGAAAATCGCCTTTTAAAACATCGTTGAGAGATAGTTATGAAACGGAAGTTGGCTCCGCGCGCACATGCTGGTCAACAGCACAAATCGAAAGCAGACTAGGATAGTGAGACAACACATTGTAGGTCTAGTTTTTATAACATGTGTAGAACTTCAAACTAGAAATAAGCTTTTTAATTGCTTTCTAAGCCTCCTTTTTATAGATGGCAATATAATCAGTGAAAGTCGGGGTTTTTTTTAAAAATCAACAAACGGGTATAACCACCAAGAAATACAATGAATCAATAGTTCTTAGTTATTTGACTGGGTCATTCTTCTTCTTGCAGTTCACACACACACAAAAAATTAACACTTCAAGAAATCAAAACAATTAAAAGTGAAGCTGCTGAAGTTGGATTTCTATCCTCTGTTGAGTTTCTTTTCATTTTACTAGTATGAGTTTCTAACACAGTTTTGTGTTTTTATTGTCACACCATGGCATGCAAACACAACCAACCAACCCAGAGCACATAAGTCAACATCAAAGTTTATTTTTTTCATAATTTTGTAACCCCATTCTTTAGATAGTTCTCAAGATCTGGCCTGTGATTTGTATCAATTTTATGTGTGTGTGTGTGTGTGTGTGTGTGTGTGTGTGTGTGTGTGTGTGTTGTTTCTTTGTTTTTTGCAAAGGTGTTAGTGTGTGAATTTTCTAAGACACCTCACTACATAAAAAAAAAATGCACAGATCAGTTTGACCAGCACAGGTACAGTGTACAGCCAAGCAAACATTCCCATGACAAATGTTTATCACAGTGATTAAATTTTGGCAATTGCATAATATTCATATTACCATGAATATATTGTGATATTATCCCTTTTCAACACATTGATCATTATTGATGACATGGTCTAGATCTATTATCACTGAGGCTTAGTAGACAGCGAGTAACAATACTAATATTCTATAATAAGTGCTAACTCAAAACATCACACTATACACAACTCTCTGTAGTCTTTCTCTTCATTTCATACAAACTGAATATGAATGTAAAACATGATACATGTATACAGTGTACTCTCTCTCTCTCTCTCTCTCTCTCTCTCTCTCTCTCTCTCTCTCTCTCTCTCTCTCTCTCTCTCTCCCTAGATAGATGGCTTGATGAAAAAAAGCAAATCAATGCTTATTCAATGTACCATTTGGAAATAAAAATTTGACTTGACTTGGCTTGACTTCACACACACACACACACACACACACACACACACACACACACACACACACACACACACACACATAGTTGTCATAATATCACACTGGTTGATGAAGAAATGTAGAGATTGGGATAAAATTCAAATTACATGTAAAAATGTAAAATAATATTTTTTAATACAACATGGGCAAATTCATAAAAGAATAAGAGTAGAGAATAAAGAGTTTTGGTTAAAAAGTTTTTCTTTTGAGAATTACAAACAAAAACTCTTGTCTCTCTGTAATCACCAGTCACTTATGAAGAGCACTGATTAAATTTGAATGGCAAAAAAGATAATATGGAGCAATTTTTATCTAGCACTACAGATTTTTGTGTGCAGACTGCCAAATTCTCAAATTTTGTTCTACAGGGGCATGATGAAACTATCACAAGCTGAGAGAACAGCTTCAGCCTTGGAAAGACAGCTGGAAGAGACAATAGCCAATATTACAGAGTACATTTTTTTTTTTAATGTGCTGAAGTTTTCTACACCCTTTTAGTTTTTATTTTCAGGAGTTGCAGTATAAAATCCAAGAGTTTGACAATATGAAGACGGTGAATGCTTAGCTTGAAAACAGTAATGACATCTTGAACCTAAAACTGAAGCCAGTACAGCAAAGTCGGGGGAAAATGTGTACTACAAGCGTCTCTTAAGGATGTCAGAAACTTTTTCCTTTTGAAGTTAAAAATGGTCAGGAATATATAATAGATCATATAATTTGACAGAGAGCAGTGTAAAAGAGGTTGTGGCAAAATTTTATTGAAATCTGCCAGTTAGTTTGGGAAGAATGTCCATTTCTGTTTGAATGACTCTCAACTCATCCCCAAAAGTTCTTGTTTCAGAATAAAAAACATAAAAGTTAGGTGAAAACAGCAAAGAAAGACTCTTCATTTTGTAGAAAATAATGTATAAAGACTACATGCAAAATTTGAAGACAATTCATTGAATAGTTTCAAAGTTATGGCCGTTTTTTATATGGCAGGTCAGTATCCTCCCTTTGTTCCGCCGTCCAAATTGCATTACCTCCATGTTTTTAACATGGGATTTCTCCTATATTTCTCAACCAAATACCCTAGAAAAAAATAAGTGTGGTTAATACAACTAGGAGAGGCTGTCTAAATTGAAATAAGCATTCTGCTTGTCAATTTCACTGTGCTCTGGTGCTTCAAAGTTGGCACATCACGCAGTTTTGACCTGCGTCAAATTGTGGTTTTTCCAAAGTTTGACACCCTAGTGCATATCAACCATACACATTTGAGTCATGAAACTTATTTATCTTAGGAATATATGTTATAAAGATTTAAAATACTCATTTTCAACTGGGTATGTATGTTTTGTACAATTTTATTGAGGTTCAAACTTGGACGATATTTCAGATTGTCAAGTGCGTCAGCATACCCCATTTTTAAACGGCCATATCTCCAAAAGTATGAAAGATAGAGACTTCATTTTTGTTTTATTTTTTAAGTTAGATCATTATCTTTATGATGATATGGGTTTTGAATATTAAAATGAATAATTTAATTTTGGCTGCCGGTACCTAAAGGGATGGAGGGATGCAGGGATGGATGGATGGTTGGATGGTTGGATGGATGGATGGATGGATGATTGATTGAATGATTGAATGTATGGATGAATGGATGGATGGATGAGCCTTTTTATGGAGGGAAAGGAAAAAGCACACATGATGACTTTTTTTTTTGCATCCAGCTGTCAATCAAGAAAAATTTATTTGGATTTTGTTTTTTGTTTTTCCTATAAAAATACAAAGATCTAAAAAGAGAATCATTCATGCAGAAATATCAATAATAAAAAAAATATCAATACAGAAATCAGTTCACCCCCCTCCCCCCCCAAAAAATGTATAAAAAGAAAATGGAAAAAAAAAATTTTAAAGAAAGAAAAAATTATAGACTTCTTCAAGATTAATAATAATACATGGAATTTATATAGCGCTATATCTTGTAAAAACAAATCAAAGCACTTGCATTCGATCCATATAACACACAAGAAATCAACAACAATTTATAGTTTTAGCAAATTCGAATGTACACACACAAGCACGCGCACACATTACATCATTTAAATGCAAGACAAAAAAAATTGAGCACATAAAAACAAAAATATTCTAGAGAAAAAATGAGGATGGTGGATGAGAAAGAGGGAGAGCTATTAAAACAACAAGTGAGAGAGACACCCAGAGAGACACAGAGAGACTGACAGAGAGACAGAGACTGAGACACACAAAAAAGAAATGTTTTCTATTTCTAGTTTTGGCATCAGAAGCTGAGCACTTTCAACCTTTTTTCCCCCTTTCACTAACCGCTCAAACAAACGGGCATAGTTTCAATGGCAGCCACAAAACAAGTGTGTTACTGAGCCCTGAGATCTGAAAAACGGTCCCGAGCTTCAAAACAAAAACCAGAAACCACAACGGCCCATACCACAAGCCCTGCTGCATAAATTTACAAAACATACATACATATATTATACACACTTAATACATACATGTATATATTGTACATATTCAATCTTTCACTCGCTGTGCCTGTCTACCTTTCCTGCCAGGTACACCATGGCTGTGTCTGGGTCATAGAAGATGAAGATGACGCCGTTGCTGCTGTCAATCTCTTCTAACGTCAGAGGTTCTTTCAGGTTGTCCTGTTAGAAAAACACCACAAAAAGCCTGTGTGTGTGAAAGCGGTGTCAATATCATCAACAGCTCACCCTATGATACACGCTGCGCAATGATATTATCATCATCATTATTACATTAGTAGTAGTAGTAGTAGTAGTAGTAATTTCATCATCATCTTTATGATTATCTTCATGACTGTTGTTATTTTCATTATAATTATTATCACTATGCTTTCTGTTTAAACTACAGGCTACATCATTCACTGTAAATACGTCATAAACTTTCTTCTTTTTTAAAAAAAATTTTGTTTATAAACTTAAGTTATACCATCCACTGAAAACTGCATCACCAACTGCATACTGTATAGGGAATCTTTTCAGCATTTTTATGCATTTTGTGAGAAAAGAGGAAATTCTTTATTGATGTTTGTTTGTAGTAGGTGTGCATGTGTTGCATATTAACTTCCCTTGGCACGGTACTTTCACTTTATACAAGTTTTACTAAGTGTATATGGACTGCAGAGGGTTACACACACACACACACACACACACACACACACACACACACACACACACACACACACACATACACACACACATACACACACACACACACACACACACACACACACACACACACACACACACACACACACTCAAAAACCTAAAATAAAAAGCAGAAGGGGGAAGAACAGATGACAACCATTCAATCCTTCATCACATACCCCCCCAAAAAACCCATATAAAAAAAGAACAACAGAGCAAAAGAGAAGGAGGGAAGAACGTTAGCCAAAAAAAAAAAAAAACCCAAAAAACCCCCTAGGAAACTCCAGTATACTGTAATCGTTTCGTACATCACCATTAAACCTTCTTTTTCTCCTTTATTTTTCGTTCTTCAGCTAGAGCACAGAAGTTCACCAATGATGAGATTCAGCATGTATGTGACCACTTTTTCCCAACCATTAACCCTTTGGCTGCTATCATATTTTTGCTCAGGCACATGCTGGACGAAACAGAGAGAGCGTCGAATCGTGACAAACAGCGATCGTCAACTGAGCATTGCTGGCGACGGTTTCTATGACGAACGCTGTTCGTCAACAGCGCAGGGAAGAGGCTAAGGAAAGAAATAAAGAAGAAGAAAAAGAAAAGGAAAGCTATACTACCTCATCCCAGAGGGCGTACTGTCGGACGCTCATCTTGGAGAAGCCAGTGGTGAAGATCCTGCCGTCCTTCATGTAGCAGGCCTGGGCCGGCTTGGCTCCCTCGTGCGCCTTCACTTGCTGCAATATGATGATAATAATGATAATGATGATGATAATAATGATGATGATGATGATGATAACATTATAATAATAAATAATAATAATAATAATAATAATAATAATGATAATAATAATAATAATAATAATAATTATTATTATTATTATTATTATTATTATTATTATTATTATTATAATAATAACAATAACAACAACAACAACAACAAAACAAGGAATTTATACAGCACTATATCTTGCAAAAACAAATCAAAGCGCCGCACACACGCACACACATACGCACACATACGCCCACACGCACGCACACACACACACACATATACATACACACACGCATGCATGCACAACACAACACATAATGCACATGCGTGCACGCACGCACACACCACACACACCTGCACACACACACCTGCACGCACGCACACACACACACACACACACACACACACACACACACGCACACACACACGCACACACACACGCACACGCACACACAAACCATGCCATCAACCACAAGGCCAAAACCAAAGACAACAGCTGGCCTCCATTTTTTTTTTAAGGTGGATGAGGTTTTTTGTGTACGCAAGATGCTCTCTGCATATGTTGCAC
>CM060342.1:13585191-13605191 GCA_030674155.1 Stramonita haemastoma | reverse complement strand
TGCAAAATCTCACTAATGGTGAACCTTGGAACTCTAGCTGAAGAACACAAACAAACAAAACCAAAAAAAAAAAAACCCTCACACACTCAGGCTACTGTTGTCAATTAACACAACCACCTACTTCCAACTAAAAAAGAAAATAATAAACACATAAAATCAACAACCTACTATGACTGAAAAAGAAAATGATAAACAAACAAAAATCAACAACTTACTTCCGACTAAAAAAAGAAAATAATAAACAAACAAAATCAACAACCTACTTCTGACTTTAAAAAAAAAAAAATAAAGAAAATAATAAAAGAAATAAAATCAATCTCCACTGTCTGTCATCATAAAAATCAACACACTCTATCTATGCACACCTCACCCCCACCAGCTGTCCTCCCCTCCAATCCAATCCAATCATGTTGCTTACAGCCCTGCCCGCGACCACACAGGCTATATCAGGGCTGTCACCTCGTCACATTTTACAACTCGTATTAAAAGTGTGCAACTATATATACAGTTTAAAACGGGGTAAATAAAACCAACTCGACTGTCCTTGCAACCATAAGGGTCAGCCCAGGACGGCCACCGCGTTGTGGGAAAACCCACATCGATCCCACATAAAACCCACCGGGGATCCCCTACCCGGCCCTTACCTGCAGAGACCAGGACGTTCTGAGCCGAGGGGTGCCATTCGATGAAGCCCACCCGCTTCTGGTGGGCCATCAAGTCCACCACGCTCTCTGTGAGGGGCGTGACCAGCCCCCCATCGGGGATCTTCCACACTTTGATGGTGCAGTCGTCAGAGCCGCTGGCGATGACATTGTCGTTGTGGGGGCACCACTTGATGTCCAGCACAGCCCCTTTGTGCCCGCTCACCAGAGGGCAGTCGATCGGGACACGACCCACCTGTGTGAAAAGGAAAAAAAAAAAAAAAATGGTGTTTAAAGATCAGTTTAAAGTGTTGAGTCATTTATGAACTGTTCCAAAGAAGACGGAAAGAAAGACAGACAGACATGAAACAATCCATTAACCAACTAATGAAAGAAAGAAAAAAAATTCAAAAAGCTAAGTGAACAGGGGAAGTAATCGGCAGGAATCAATTATTGCTTCAGGTTCTCTCCCTCTCTCTCTCTCTCTCTCTTACTTGCTCTTGCTCTTGCGCTCTCTCTCTCTCTCTCTCTCTCTCTCTCTCTCTCTCTCCTCTCTCTCTCTCTCTCTCTCTCTCTCTTTTCAATTTCCTATTTTTCTCACCAAAGGGATACTAGTAGTTTTTTTACCATATTTCAAGTTAATATTCAAAAAGAACATACTGAAAAAAAAATCAAACAGCTAGCCGGGCAGGTCTGTGTATAATGTTCTGTCTACATACAGTATCCCAAGACGTGTTCAGCTGGGGAACGCCCAACAACATATCCACATCTAGTGCATTTCATCTTCATGCTTTGCAGAGGTGTATCAATGATCACATAAAGGATTAAAACACATAATGTACTGTTTCATTAAATTACAAATCATCCTAAGGGGCAAATTAGTACTGTATCATACTGAATTGCGTTACATTGCATTGCACTGCACACTATTGCATTGTACATATTGTGTTTTATACTGTGCTGTACACCACTTTCAATCCTGGCAGATTTCTCCGTATGAAATTCGCTCTGCACTCCCAAAGTAGGGCACACCGCCACAAGAACGGCACTGTCCTGACTTTTTTCTTTTTTTATCCTGTCTACATCTGTGAGTGTATTTCTTTCCCTATGACAGCAATTTTTTTTCCCCCAACACAAGTTTGTCACAGACAACTCTCTTAATACCATAGATTCTTTTAACACAAGCCAAAGTATGTACATGTCTATCGTCTAATCCAAAATACTAATACAGGTATGCCAAAGTCAAGTCTCCTTAGATGAGGGGGGGGGGGGGGGGGGGGGAGAAAGCTCAGACTCAAACAGGGACCGAACCCATAACTTGTTGCTTTCTAGGCAGGGGTATTAAATCTCTACAGCACCAACCCATCAATTTGACTGAATTGACAAGAAAACTTTTGTGGATAAGTACAGAGAAAAAAAATTCATTAGGACTTTTTATGATTTCCTAAAATGTCCAGGTCTGTTCAAATCAGCCTAGGGTGTATATAATTATGTGTGTGTGGGGGGGGGGTGCTCTCTCTCTCTCTCTCTCTCTCTCTCTCTCTCTCTCTCCTCTCTCTCTCTCTCTCTCTCCTCTCTCTCCTCCCTCCCTCCCTCCCTCCTCCCTAAACATGATTAAAGATTAATTCTTTTCACCCCTATGGACACACACACACACACACACACACACACACACACACACACACACACACACACACACACACACACACACAGAGATGACATCTTCGATCCCATAACAACAAACTCCCCCTGCCCCCTCCCAAAAAAGAATTTTAAGCAGTACAGCAAATTAAGACTAGCAAATATTTTAAAACTACACATAACAGAAAACAAACAAAACAACAACAAAAAAACCACCAGCAAATCAAGAGGAAAAACATTGCCTACATTGTATTGACTACTGGTCCCAAAAACGCTCTGTGATACTTTGACAAGGATACATGATAGAACCAGGAAGAAAATGCCTAGAGCATCATCCACCAGTGTCTCAACTTAACAGGCAACAGCAGTGATAGCAAGGAAGGAAGGAAATAATCAGGACACACACACACACACACACACACACACACACACACACACACACACACACACAACACACGACACCACACACACACACACACACACACACACACAAGTCACACACACACAGAAACACACACAAGAGTAACACACACATCACACACCACACACACACACACACACACACACACATCACACACACACACAGTCACACACACAGCACACAGACACAGACACAGACACAACACAACACACACACACACACACACACATCACACACACACACAACACACACCACACACACACTACACGTACACACACAACACACACACGCACACACACACGCACACACACACACACACACACAGTGGGAAGTTGCAACTTGTCAGCACAAAGGAAACCGGTCATCATCAGGAAATGGCAACTTAGTGGCTGTCATAACATCACAGGCATGCGAAACTCATCGCCATCACCAACACACACACAACACACACACACACACACACACACACACACACACACACACCACACACACACACCACAACACACACACACACACACACACACACACACAAGCACACACAACACACACACACACACACACACACAACACACACACACACACACACACACACAGTCACATGCAGAGTCACACACACAGAATATCTTGCACACATGTTAAATCCTGTTCCGCTTTTCGTAAGTGTAGGCCATTGTGTGCCGGTGGGAACAGATGACAATATTTACACAACCACATACACACAGGGACTGGATGAAAAAAAAGCACAGAGTGCTTATCCCATTATTAATATAAAAGAATAAAATAAAATGAATAAAAATAACACACAAACACACACACACACACACACACACACACACACACACACACACACACACACACACACACACACAACACACACACACACACACATCCCACCTCCCTTCTTCTATCATCCCCTGGATCATTAAGTTCGGAGTCGTTCGGTAAAACAGACTTTACTTACCTAGGAAGTCATTTACCATAAAGCTGTCAAACCTGAGGTCATAAGTCACTGGCAAGACATCATAAACACACTTTTTTTGTGGGGCACTGTGAAAAATTTTTTTTTTTAACCCTTTCCTTTACCCCACAAACAAAACACACACACACAAAAAAACTGAACGCCCACCACATCCCAACCCACTCCCACAAAAAAGAAAGACAAGAAAATTAAAACAAACTAACTTTTTTTTTTTAATGTGGACTCTGACAGTAAAAAGAAAAGTATCCAAAATGCTTTAGGAGGATATATAAGAGCTTGCTGGTGGTTTGGCTGGAAAGGGAGGGGTGGGAGTGTTACTATTACTGTATTAGTCTAGTTGTTAGTTTTTAGTTTGCCTTTTTTCTTCTCCCTTTAACTTAAAAGGTTTCCTGATGCAGTCAGTACTTCAGTGACACTGAAAGCAACCATTCAGATTTTGTACGGAACAATGCTGATTGAAACGTATTGTAACAACATTTATAATGTATTCGCTTGTTCACTTCAAATGCCCTAAATTGGCTGTGTTTCCTGCTCTGTGTGTGTGTGTGTGTGTGTGTGTGTGTGTGTGTGTGTGTTGTGTGTGTGTGTGTGTGTGTGTGTGTGTGTGTGTTGTGCGCGCACATGTGTGTCTGAGTTTTTGAAGAATGTGTGTGTGTGTGTGTGTGCGCATATGTGTCCGAGTTTCTGAAGAATGTGTGTGTGTGTGTGTGTGTGTGTGTGTGTGTGTGTGTGTGTGTGTGTGTGTGTGTGTGTGTGGTGTTGTGTGTGTGTGTGTGTGTGTGTATGTGTCGAGTTTTGAAGATTGTGTGTGTGTGTGTGTGTGTACGTGTGCATGAGCATGCGCACGCATGCACCTGTATGAATGCGTGATGCTTTTGTGTGCCTTGACAGGAAAAACTGTCATCACAATGTCCTTCACTTTCTTTGTAAACTCTTTCTCAACACCAAATGCACTCACAGTGCACTCTCTGTGAAAAGACTTTACCCTTTTTCCCTGTTTTTCCACCTCTTTCCTTCTCTTCCTTTTCTCCCCTCATCTCCTCCCCCTCCCCCTCTTTCTGTTTTTTTGGCATGCTTTTCTTCCACCTGTACATGTATGCATAAGAGTAGGTGAGTAAGTGTGTTGTGTGTGTTGTGGTGTGTGTGTGTGGTGTGTATGTGTGTGGTGTGTGTGTGTGTGTGTGGTGTGTGTGTGTGTGTGTAGTGAGGGTGTGAGTGATGTGTGTGTGGGGTGTTAGTGACGGGGGAGCGACGGGTAGATCATGAGTGTGTGAGATGGCATGCATGTGTGTGAGTGTGTGGTGTGGAGAGAGAGAGAGAGTGAGAGAGAGAGAGAGATAGAGAGAGAGGTGGTGTGTGTGTGTGTGTGTGTGTGTGTGTGTGTGTGTGTGTGTGTGTGTGTGTGTGTGTGTGTGGTGTGTGTGTGTGTGTGTGTGTGTGTGGTGGGGGTTGTCAGTGTGAGTGAGAGATAGAGCCTGCCTGTATTACTTGAACTTGTGATAAACAATTTGCAACACTTAAAATAAATCAGTCATAATTATATTGTGTTTACTTCTGCTTGTGAGTTTCTGAATACTTTGTCTTCCCCATTCTCCAGGATCTTTAAAAATTGTGTTTTGCTCCCAGCACATCAATCAGAGATCTACGTGGAGATGTTTATGCTCTCTATAAATCATATATTCACTCATTCAAAGGCTTTCACTTCACACACAGCCATACTTTTACGTGGAGCTGACCAAGTGTACTTAAGCAGCCATTTTAAAAACTGAAGCTTCAATCACAAACTTTTTTTTTTCCATTCCTCGGCTAAAGCTATGAGATTCACTTATGGTGAGATTTTGCGTGTGCTACTGTTTACCCTACCTTTATGGTACTGCATTCCGGCTTCAGGGAGGATGACACTAGGTGTGCATGCTTTTTTGTTTTCTTTGTGTCATACATTCCTACCTGTATACAATGGCTTACTACTCCAAAAGCACATGGAACTTCAGTTAAATACAGTCTCATCCAAACAACTTCCAGAGGAGTGGAGTTGATACTGATTTAACTCCAGGGGGAAAAAAATCCCCTCGAATGGGTGTCTTGGTGGTGGCTCAAACCCAGGCTGTCAGATCATGAGTTCAATGCTCTAACCACTAGGCAACCCCCCCCCCCCCCCCCCTCCATCTCAAACTCCAAATGATTGATCAATGTCAATAACAATCCATATTATACCGAAAATCCCCTTGGGCAAATTACACCAGTCAGTGAGTATATGTAACGGGTGTGGCACCACAGGAAGTTCCTGTTGCTGGTTTTTCTAACACACTGAATGTTATTTTAATTGGTTGGGGAGGGGGGGGGGAAGAGAAGAGGGGGGGAGAGACCAGGGGAAAGGGGGAGGGAGGGAAGCTTTTCATACTGAGACTAATTTACATGTTTTGTGTTAAACATTACCGTCTACTGTGCATCAACACTGACTGCATGCTGGCTCTTGTTGTGTGTGTGTGTGTGTGTGTGTGTGTGTGTGTGTGTGTGTGTTGTGTGTGTGTGTGTGTGTGTGTGTGTGGGTGTGTGTGTGTGTGGTGTGTGTGTGTGTGTGTGTGTGTGTGTTGTGTGTGTGTGTGTGTGTGTTGTGTGTGTGTTGTGTGTTGTGTGCGTGCGTGCGTGCGTGCGTGCGTGCGTGCGGCGTGCGTGCGTGCGTGCGTGCGTGCGTGCGTGCGTGCATGTGTCATTGTACACACATGTGTAAGTAACTGTGTCTGTGTATGTGTCAGCACACATACAACACACACACACATTTAAATGCAAATTTGTATATAATACGTGCAAGTTTGTACATGTATGTATGTGGACAGGCATTTTACAAGTGCAGAATTACGCTAACCACCCCCTCTGTTGACACAGCAAAGACAACCTAACACAACACAACACCCACACAACACTCAACAGCCCATCTACTCCTAAACCTACGACCTGTGGACTGTTTCATCCCGCCTAACCCAGGAATAGTCCAAATACTTGGCAATGAGCAACCTCTGTACTGGTGCAGAATTTCCCTGTCCGCCCCCTTCTGCCAATACAATACCACTGACAATACAACATGATCACTGCTACTGGTCCTTAGTCTCTGAAGGATTATTTCATCAATTATACAAAACATTACACCAAACTTAGTTGTACCCACTCCCCTTTATTATAACTGTAGTTCAAACTGTTAATGGACTTTCATCTTTGCTCGTGAACAAACTTATTCCTTTGTCTCGTGAGTCAGGGAATAATATCTCACTAGCAAAGGCAACTGTGACCACTTGGTTATCACACTGCCCTCTTCACATGCTGACAGAGTCAAATGTGTGTACCAATGTTTGCAATGTGTGAGCAGGACCACCAGACAACACGAGACATACAAAAGTGCAAGTACTGCAAGAAATGGGCATCACATGCTCATACATACATGACTCATTCTTTGCTCTTGGTCACTACTGAGGGTGATCCACAACAGATGATTTTTTTTTTCATCAGAATTGTTTCTTTTCAATGTATTGTCAACAGAATAAAAACATCCTAATAACTCAGTAAGGTTAAAGAAATGGCAGTATCAATAGTTATACATAAAGTATGCATGTGGGAGCACAAACAAAAGCACACACTCACAAGAAAGAAAACAATCTGAATTCCTCTCCCTCTCTCTGTCCATGAGACTCTGTGTGTGTGTGTGTGTGTGTGTGTGTGTGTGTGTGTGTGGTGTGGTGTGTGTGTGTGTGTGTGTGTGTGTGTGTGTGTGTGTGTTGTGTGTGTGTGTGTGTGTGTGTGTGAGTGTGTTTAACTGTGTGTATGAGTGAAAGTGTGAGTGATGTGAGTGTGTGGTGTGTGTGTGTGTGTGTGTGGTGTGTGGTGTGTGTGTGTGTGTGTGTGTGGTGTAAGCATGTGTGCATGCATGTGAGTGTGCGTGCGTGTATCTGTCTCAGTGTATCACTGTATGTCTGTCTCTCTCTCTGTCTGTCTATCTCAGTATCTGTCTGTCCTTGTCTGTCTGTTTGTCCCTGTCTCTCTTCAGAGTCTCTCTCTATAATCTATCTCCCTCACTCCATCACTCTTTCTCCACTCCTCTCTGATGTTTCTTTTCTCTTTTAACATCTGCTGTCAGTCCTATTTTCTTGAACACATGCAGGAGTAACACAAAAATCAAGCCTCAGCTTATCAAACACCTACTATCAAATAACCATCACTTATCAAATCTCTCCATCCTTCCTGTCAGCTATGGACTGTATACTACATAGATCAGACATGACAAAGACACAGGCCACAATGGTTTGGAGCTGCTGTTCAAACAATACATGATAAAGCCTATCACTGTATCAGTGATCACCCTGTCTCTACTATCTGTTTATCAAGCGGTGTCTGGTGTGTTTCAGTCTTAAGACCCAATAGAGATTGCTTTCAATGAAAAGACTATCAGTAGGCTGCTCGATTATACATTCATGAGTACGCTCGATTATACATTCATGAGTATGTGAAACTGAAAGTATTCTGTGGTTGTCCTAGCTTTCCGATTTCTACTTTTTTTTTCCTTCCTTTTTTTCTGTTTTTTTTGGTCATCTTTTTGGTTTTGGATTTTTCAGGGTTTATTTTAGTGTGTTAAAATGGTTTTTTTAAATAAACAAAACTAAGAACACACATATGCACAAATTCACACATATCACCCCTTCCCCTTTTCTACATTGATACATTTACCTATCCCATACAGAAAAGTCTAGTGGTACAGTACACTATGTGCAATTATTCCTTTCTTGTATATTTACCCTACAAACAGTGTTTGTGGAAACTTTTTAAAACCCCAGCTATATCAAGTAGAGTCAGGTGAACCTTGTTAGTGTTACAATAATTGTATCAAATGTACAATAGGCCTAGCAGAATGAAACATTGTCACTCTCTCTGCTCTTTCCCTCTACCACCACCCTCATACTTCTCACCCCCCTCCCACCCCACTCCACCCCCTACACCACCCCATCCTTCCCATCCCTCACCCCACCCACCCAAATCCACCCTATACTCTCCACCTCTACAACAGGTGTGACTAATCCCTCCACCCCCCCCCCCCTTCCACCCCTTTCCTTGAATAAATAAGCCTGCAGTGGGGTGGATTGCAGGCTGGAGTGGAGTGGCCATCATTTGGTATAACTACAGGCCACTCCCCCCATGCAGTCCACCCACTCCTGGCAAACAATAGCTTTGCTCACTGAATGAGCTCAGCTGACACACACACTCAATGTGTGAGGCGACACAGGACAACAGATGACAAAAGGATACCCACCCCCACCCCACCCCCCCAAACAGAGGGGGGTAGGGAAAGAGGGGGTAAAGGGAAGAAGAATTTGCTGACTGCAAGATAACTTGGATCTGGGTGTAACTATTTTGTTTTGGGCTTCACCTTTGTGTCCCTACCACCACACTTGCTCATCTTGCTTATGGCCATCTCTCTCTCTCTCTCTCTCTCTCTCTCTCTCTCTCTCTCTCTCTCTCTCTCTCTCTCTCTCTCTCCCCCCCCCCCCCTCCCTCTCCTAAACTAACTCTCTGTCACTGTGCATGAATGCAGGATCTATCTCTCCACGATATTTACTTGGCTTAAGCTGTGCCAACAGAGTTCACTCACACTGAACAACACTAGGAAAATTATCCAAGTTATTTCCATACCACAATGTATTAGTTTCTATTACCCTATCAGTTTCACTCCTGGTAAATAAAAGATATGTGGTCCTCTGGTCGACAAACATTTTCTCCACAACAACAATGGATTTTTTCAGCTTTTTTTTTTTTTTAAATGAACTGTAATATTTATCATGAATATTAAACCAATAAAGAGAATATTCTCCCTTATGATTGCAGAGGCAACTTCTTTGTTTTTTCAAATAACAATTCTTATTTCTCAACAATACTATGTCTCTGTGTTTCTGTAATGATTCAAGGCGCTTAAAATCTATTGCATTCACCAACTTCCTTCCTTCTTTTGAATATTATGTTCTTTGTGTAACCTGACCATACACAACAGCACACACTCCTGACAGATGAACATTCAGATATTAATACCATTTAATGATTTATGTCAACTGGCAGTATGAGGATGATAGCACATGCCAGCACACATACAACAAACAGCACACATGCATGCACATGCACTCACACACATACACACAACACACATACGCACACACACACATACACACACACAAAGCACATGTTCTCACTCCTGAATGCACACACACATGTACACACTTTCACATGTATTTTATATACTACACTACACTAGACAGTAACAGTGAACACACACACACACACACACACACACACACACACACACACACACACACACACACACACACACACACACACATTTATTTGACATTTTATGATTTTTTATTAAGTTATATTTTTTAATCTGAGTGCATGCATGTGCGTGCCTGTATCAATGTATGTGCATGCATGCGTGCATGCGTGTGTGCGTGAGTGAGCTTTACAGTATAGGTTTTTTTGTTCTTATTGAGTCTATTTCATTGTTATGGGTTGTCATAACACTGCTGCAGTTAGATATTGTTGAAGTTGGGATAATTTTTGTAGCTTGTTTTTTGTTTGTTGTTTTTGTGGGGATGGGGGGGGGGGGTTCTTAGAAAGATGGCTTGATGAAAAAAAGTCAAATGCATTGCTTACTCAATGTGCGATCTGGAAATAAAAATTTGACTTGGACTACATACATGAATGCTGACTCAATGTTGAGCTACATGCCTGATCAGTGTTCGTCCTAACTTAGTAACTAACCTCATTCCAGCTAAGAATTTGTTGATTTTTTTTTTAACCCTTTTTAAAGATAACTAATTAGATAAAATAAACTGCAAATTGGGGGCATTCTTATCAAAATTTTGCTTTCATCAAAGGGTTGTAACTTAGTTACAAGTGTGTGTGTGTGTGTGTGTGTGTGTGTGTGTGTGTGTGTGTGTGTGTGTGTGTGGTTGTGTGTGTGTGTGTGTGTGTGTGTGTGTGTGTGTGTGTGTGTGTGTGAATCACTGAACGAGTCTGTCCATGTAAGTGTGTGTAGGTGTGGTTGTATGTCTATGTGTGTCTGCTTATGTCATGTGTGTTCATTCATTTGTTAATTTACCATTTTTTCACTTTAAGTGGTAAGCCTCTGCATGCGCACCTGTGTGTGTGTGCGTGCGTGCATGCATGCGTGCATGTATGCATGTGTGTGCATGCGCACTCATGCACATGACCAAACAGTGTGCTTGCATGTGTGTTTGTATACATTATATCATATATGATATGTGTGCGAGTGTGCCTACAGAGTGCATGTACATAATGTCTGTATGCATAGTCTCTAACAAACTGTTCAGTATTCCATAATGAAAAAATCTAAATCGCTGTAAAATCAATAGTATCAGTATATATATCCTCATCCTGTTATTCATGACAAAGCCTGGCCAAATAACAAAAAAAAAAAAGAAAGAGAGCATACACACATACAGTGACCTACAAGCAAACGGTGAACCCTCAGCATAAAGAAAACCCCTCAAAAACGACTGGCCAGTGACTGTAACCACTTACAGAGTGACTGCATCTTTGCAAAGTGTGTCAGAGCAAGCCGTGTAAGTGTGTGTCTGTGACACCGACGCGACACGACGCCCCTTACAACCAGTTCTCTCCATCACTGGAGAGGGAAATGAAAGGCGGAAGTATGTAGGCTCGCTTCTCTTGGCCTTGCCAATCAATAGAATGATGGATGGATGGGGCTCCTTCTAATTAAGAGGGACAAGCTTGGCTTGTGTTCTACACGTACTATATACCAGCTATTACATAGGTCTACATGTATCATGCGCAGGCACATGAGCGCAAGCATGCAGGCACACACACACACACACACACACACACACACACACACACACACAACACACACACACACACACACACACACAAAGACAATGCAAACACACACACACACACACAAGACAATGCAAACAAACACACACACACACACACACACACACACACACACACACACACACACACACACACACACACACACACAAAGACAATGCAAACACACACACACACACACACACACACACACACACACACACACACACACACACACACACAAGGGACTTCTTGGAAAGATACAATCATTCTTTATCCTGCTCAGGTTAAGTACATATGTGTAACATCACATATCAAAAAGAACTACAGTAAGTTGAGTGATACAATTATTCTTCATCCTGCTCAGGGTAAGTACATAACATCACATACCAAAAAGAACTACAGTGAGTTAAGTAACCTGCAAATGCTACGATAGAACAGACTCACATGTGGTATGTGTACACACACACACACAAACACACACACACACACACAAGAGATTCAAGATTCAAGATTTAATTCGCCTTTGACCCCTCTTGGGGCATGGAGGATTTCAAACAAACAAAATCAACTGTAACATATATAATTTGCATTAATAGAATACTTCATACACAGAATTTTTCACAGAAATAAAAATATAGTCAACCTTTTCATTAATATCATGCAACTTTACTCTTAAGTATGAATTTGCTAAGTTTTAATAACATATTTTTATCAGAAGAGAACAGATTACAAAATGTGAACATGGATCTTGGATACAAATATTCATGAGGTAGGACATTCTTCCGAAGCTCAGAAAACTTTGGACATTCCATTATGAAGTGAAACTCATCTCCTATCGTTTTCATGTTACATTGTATACAAAGACGATTTTCGCGCGGAATGCCGTTGACCCGTCCTGTTTCAATCGGTAAAGAATGGTTGATACACCTGAATCTAAATAATGAAATCCCATTGTTACACACACACACACACACACACACACACACACACACACACACACACACACACACACACACACACACAGGGACTGGATGTTGAAAAGCACATGAGTGCTTCTTTTTTTATCCTCAATATATAAGAATAACATAAAATAAAATAAATAAAATAAACACACACAACACACACACACACACACACACACACACACACACACACACACACACACAGTGACACACACAGTGACACACACAGTGACACACACAGTGACACACACACACACACACACACACACACAGTCACACACACACACACAAACACACACACACAGTGACACACACACACACACACACACACACAGTCACACACACACACACACACACACACACACACACACACACACACACACACACACACACACACACACCTTTTTTTTTCTCTCTCTCCTCCCCAATCCCATTTCACTCAAGCACTCCACTTTCATGAATTGGGCACAATTATATTTCCAAGCTTGGCAATAATAAAACTCAAAATGCTGATCATATCTTTATCATAGTTAATTTTCCGACCAGCATGGATAGATCTTTGAAACCGGCACATGTTTCCAAATTAAACACAGGAAGGAACTGAATCTTTGAAAGTGTGAGATGTTTCAAAATAAAACACAGGACGGCACTGTAGCTACGGCAACAGAAAAAAATGACAAAGTGCATTTTGCTTTTCAACTGAAAACAACTTGATTACATGCCAAAGCTCTACAGACTCTATGACCCATGAGAAATAACTCACTGTTTACTCAGTAACCTCACTCTTTTTTCATTAGGCATGTGTAGTTGTTTTTTTTTCAATAAAAATGGAAATAAAGAGAAGGGTAAAACACAGCAACAACAACAAAAATGAAACAGTATTTCATAACTCTATTGAATGATATAACCCTGATTAGTGATATAACCCTAATATGCTGAGGGCAACATACAACCAAAAATTTAACACCACCTCTTTAAGTACCCATGGGTGAGAAATACTTCTAACACATGTCACTTAATAGTTTACTGATCATATTCATAGGTAATGTAGAATTATGTACTAGTACCCAAAAGCAGTCATGACAGGATCAACAATGCTGAATAAAATACCCTCTTTTAGATTACTTAACAGTTAAAAGACTGTTACGTGCATGTTCCTATCTCAAGACAAAATCATGTAACAGGATCTGACTTTTTTCCCCTGTCTTGAAGTAAACGGCAAAGAAAAGAAAACGAGGAAAATGCCCATACCAATTTTCCTATCAACACTTTATCTAAACTACTAAACAAAGGCTTTGAATCTTAAAAAAAAAAAAAAAAAATCCTGCACTTTACTTGATTACTGTACAACTGCTGGAATAAGATGTTTGGTTGAAAGTTTGAATGGGTGTGTATGACTGCATGGTCTCTTATGCTGAATCGTCAAGCGTCACCATAATGATAGTAATACTGACGCTAGTCATACGATGCATAATCACCTTCCTTGTCATGCTATCAGTCTTTTTTATGCTTCATGTGTCCTGGTTCAGTGATTGCTTTGAACACATCTTGGGA
Source organism: Stramonita haemastoma (assembly GCA_030674155.1). Lineage (NCBI taxonomy): Eukaryota > Metazoa > Mollusca > Gastropoda > Neogastropoda > Muricidae > Stramonita > Stramonita haemastoma. The sequence continues at coordinate 13,591,103 of CM060342.1, read as the reverse complement.
TTCAGAAACAAATCACACCATATACCATACATAACCATACATACACCATACATTACAATTCAAAAGCATGCATGTACAGTTTATGAATAATTGTTCATATCCATCTCCTTAAATATCAATGATTGGTTGTAGACATTCATCTAGGACTGGATATGACTGTGTATAGTCTCTCCCTTCTTTTTCTTTTCTTTTTTTTTTTAGGGGGGGGGGGGCTTAACAATAACATCAATTACCCCAAATTAAACATTAATTATGAATGAAAATCTGCTGTACTTAGTACTATGACTATGATAAGATTTTCTAAAGAAGACAGGCACAAACACAAAAAAGGTACAAATGTACAGTATACATGTAATATGTATTTTTGTATTTGTAATTTTGTATTTGTATTTTGTACCACTTTATGTCACGCAGATTTCTTCTGCGTGAAATTCGGCTGCTGCTACCCGGGAGAGCGCGTCGCCACATGTGCAGCGCCTACCCATTTTTTTTTTTCTTTTTCCTGCATGCAAGTGTATTTGTTTCCCTATCAGAGTGGCTTTTTTCTACAGAATTTTGCCAGGGACAACCCCCTTGTTGCCGTGGGTTCTTTTATGTGCACTAAATAGTGATGTGTAACACACGGGACCTCGGCCCATCGTCTCACCCGAAAGATATATATTATAATGTACAAACTTGTACTTATATAATACACAATAACATTAATACTTATAGTATATATGATCTCTATAGATACTTGAAGCCTAGACAACAGAAATCAAAAACCTTCCACAAAGAAATACTTCCTTTTTTCTTAGCGGATATATAAACTTTGTGGGAAATAAGACTACAAAGGAAGAAGAAACACTGACAAAACATTTTTCTACCAAAACTTGTTGTATCTTATTTCATCAAAAATATCCATTTAGTAATTATCCTATGTTTGCAATAGTAGTAGTAACGGTTTTTTAAAAATCTCATTCTTTCAATTTTACTAAAACCTTTTTAAAAATGTACACACACCAGACCATGCACACCACACACATGCAACACACACACACACACACACACACACACACACACACACACACACACACACACACACACACAGTGACACACAGACCGTAAAAGCTTTAAAATATCACATCCAGCAACACCAAAAGAGATTATTTATATGTTATATGTTTAAATATGTTAATATGTTTAAAAAACTAAAAAGATGTTGTATAATGTATGTTTTCAGCTCATGAATGCAAGCACAAATACATTACATGCCATTACAGTTACACACATGTATATAATTTACATGCGCACCCACTCACGCAGGCTCACTCACTCACTCACACACACACACACACACACACACACACACACACACACACACACACACACACAACACACACACACACACACACACACACACACACACAAACACATTACTCTCACTCCAAATCTGCCCAGGGGTAGTTCTGACCCGGGCACATAATTATTATAGCTCTGACTCTCAATAAAACGGGCAGTGGGTGTTATTCCTGGCCCACTACTGACTGTGACGACAGTGTCAATGAAGGCGCCCATTATCCTATCAGACACTCTTTGTCATGTCGCTATCGCCTCTCTTCTTTATCATCCTTATTGACCCCTGTCAGCTACAGTACTCCGCTTTCTTAACGATGCCTTCTTTCAAAGTCAATGGATAGCAAAGCATCAGCAATCTTTTCAATCCACTGACTAGTGTGTGCCACAGAATTCTTCACATCTATTCAGGACAAACCACCTTACAAAAGATAATGAGCTTTTGATGCGACTCTCCTTTGCATTCCTTGATTCAAGACCGCAAGAAGACAGATTATTAAACTGATCATGAGGTAGAAAGCTGCTGAGAATGACTGCACAACCTTTTAACTGATTCAGAGAGGTCATTCTATCTTAAGTCCATTTACTCTTGTAATGGCTTTATAAATAACACTTATTTATTAGTACACATTAAGCTTTACTTTATAAATCTATAGACAGAATTTTTTAGTTATGGCAGCATTAAAAATGACATAATCTGGAACAAACTATACAATCTACATGTTATTTCTTCATGATAGTGGTAATACTGGGGTTTGTTGTTGTTTGCAGTGTATCACTGTATGTTTCTTTTCAGTCATTTTTTGTTTTCTTTTGGAAATTGGGGTGGGGGGTTTTTTTCTCAATCCTAAAGCCATTTGCCACTTCAAGATCAACAGAAAACACTCAGCAACATCTCGCCAACATGTCTTCACACTAAGATGCTACATTCCTGCCTTAAATCATTCAAACAGGAAACCACTTTCACAAAAATTCAAGCACAGCCAATGATAGCCTTCACAAATTTTAAGAAGAGCTAGTTCAGTGTTTGCTGTGGATCACAAACTGGTGAGCAGACTGAGAGTCAATTTTTCACAATTTGCAACAACAACAAAACAAACAAAACATTTCAAATTCGTGATTCTTAGAATTTTAAACCAAAATTTATAAATGATTTGTGTCCATCAAGTAATAAATATGGGTAGGTGGATGCATACATGTGCAAATCATGTACATTAATTAGTAATTTAGTAATTAAGTAATTAATAACCAATAATATTGTCAGATTTGCCAATCCTTTTTGGACTCACTACTTCTTTTTCGTTTTTTCTCATTGAAGACATGCCCAAACTATCTCTCTCATAGCTGCCTTCTTATTCAATTCACCAGCCTGATTCTTCTTGTGGATGGGGCACTATTAATATAATACTGCGCAGCATTCACTGATTCAGTTTTTATTTAGACCACAGTAACAAAAATATTACATGCTGAATGTGTTCATGGTATCAATCCCATTTTCACAAATAAATTGTTGTAGTAATAAATTACCAAACATACATGGCTTAAAAAGGAAAAGGTAAAGGTTCCCATAACCTATGTGGTCATAGGGGAGCGAGGCATCAGCAACCTCAGCTTCTAGAGGGGCCAGCATACTGAGGGTGGCGCCAATCTCCTCTCCCTCACTGCTTAATTCCCTGACCCTAAAGAGAGCAGGCACCCATTTACAGCTGGGTAAACTGGGGGACTGTACTGAAGCCAAGGCGTGCAAGCAGTGACTCATCCAACTGGTAACCACGCTCGATGCTGCTTAACCTTAGCTTGGGGAAAGCGAGCACACTGATCACTTAGCTATCCTGTACCTATAGCTTACTCTTCACATAGGTGCTTGTGCAGAACTATCCATATGACAAACCCGAAATAAAACATATGTGCACAACAATTGTTCATTTGTTGCTATGTCAGTATGTGTGCATAAATTGCACACCGAACTTCAAATTGTTTTTAATACTTTTCAGTTTTATAGTCCATGAAGGCTTTGCTTGCTTTAAACAGAATTTTTTATTCCAGAAATGTGTCACAAAAACGCAAGCATAACCTTGACAGGACAACAAATAAACTTATAATAGTCCTGTCATAATTTTATTTACATTCACACATTGTGAATGACAGGTAACTTCACAGTATTTGTAACAGATGACTGATTCATGTAATATACTATCATAAACAATCACATATAGATATGCTTACTAAGTAAATGAGCAAATGTAATTAAAAATTTAAAAAATCAATCAACTGAACAAGCCTGGCTCAGGCCAAAAGCTGTGTCAGTTATTGATGTCAGCTCATTGCCAAGGCCTACACTAAAATGTTGTGATGTTGTAAAATGTGTGTTGAGATTGCCTTCAGCCATGACAAGCTGTTACAGAACAACCTGCACTCTCCTTTAAAGGAGAAAAAAATCCTCTGAAATCAGAGTATGGCTGCCTATATGGCGAGGTACTTGAAAATAGTCATACACACAAACTTCTCATTCAGTGTGTGCAATTTCAATCTCACAGTGATTCCCAGGTGGGATTAGTGAGTCAGAGAATACATTCCGGGTGACGCCCCAGAGTGTTAAGCTGGGGAACAACAACAACAACAACTGAACAAGCAACAAACCAACAAGTCAATTAGTTTCCTGCTCACTGTATGAGTCATAAGCAACAGCCATCAATATCAGTTCAATGCTCAGAAGAAAATTACCACAATTTTTTTTTAAAATCAATATTTTTTTTATTACCTATTTTCCGAAAAGGAAAATTTTGTTTTTCATCCCTCAACTACAGCTCTGAAGTTCACCAATGGTGAGATGTTGCATTATGCAACTGCTTTTGCCCACTATGAAGGTAGTCGCATGGTCGTGTTTCCGTAACCCACCAAGTGCTGACATGAATTACAGGATCTTCAACATGTATTATACATATACATATATATATACAGTACATATTTGATTGTCCGTATGCACATGTGTATTATATATGAAGAAAATTAAGTCACCAGCAAGGTCTGCACTTGGAAGTTGACTTGGGTAATTGTAAACCCCCCCCCAAAACCCCACCTTTGGTTCACCAGATGCCTCTGGGATTCAAACCCACGACTTCATGAACCCTTGGGACTGAAGTTGGACGATCTTAATACTCAGCTCTATGGCATCCTTAACTGTTTATGAATAAAATGCTGAGTGGAGTAATATCATCTGGTATGTCTGTGTCATCCAAGCCTTTGGCCATAGCTGGCCTGATCTTCTATCAATATTTCGATCAAAAATGTGCACAAGATGGTATGCATGCACTCATACATCATGTATTTTGTATGGGACCTTAAATTATAGTCACATCTGAGACCTCTGGCTAGTGGAGTCAAAACCAATAAACTCCTATGAAAAAAAATCCCACAAATTGCTCAGCAGACTTACATAGTTACAGTACTGTTACAGTGTTAGTAGAGTTACACCTGTATCCTCAGAGAACCACAGCTCTAACCTTGTGCTATCTTAGTATGGTCTACCATCTAATGATCTATTATATCACTTTATCAGTGTTGAACTTAATCAAACTAATCGGTAATCCTGCCACTGACGCATCATTAATTTGTAACAAATTGGGTGCAAAGACAACCAAGCTACACAATAACCAATATTTTTCTTGTCTCCTTTAATCACAGTGTTATCTGGACTGACTCTACAACCCCACCCCCCTGACCATGTGACAAAGTCAGCCTGACTGCTGACTGCAGTTTTGCTTTGTAGTTTAACAAGTATCTCCAACCACTGCTCCAGTCATGCATACTGAAAAAAAGCTGGAAGAGCATCCATATGATTCATTTCAGTCACTGAGTGACTCACACCCATTCACCACCATGATCTGTTGGTGATAGCCTAATGTACTCTGGATAAGAATACTGAAGGGGCTCGAAACGCCCGACTGCAAAACATAAGCAGACGACAATTTCAAGAAATGTTTCACTTACCTTTGAAAGAGGAAGTATAAGAAAAGCGCCGCCGCCGGCTGCTTCTGTGATAATGGCAACAAACTTGGGATTGACAGCACAATAAGTGGCCTCCCAAGAATTTTTGGTTATTCTGATGCCATCGTAACAACTATCCCTTTTCTCTGGTTTGCCGAAGACGTGACGAAATTTACTTTGTCTCATAAAAGCCATCTGTCCAACAAATATGAAACAATCTTAGTTCAACATCCATTAATTTTTTAAAACAAGTGTAATAATAATACGATCTGCTCAATTACTCATCAGATAATCATCAGCACAAATCATACTTTTCGTTTTCAATGTGTATGATCGATCGAGAAAGCCGTCACAAGGAACTAAAGGGAGATAATGACAACGAGTATCTAGCAGCCGGTATCGAATACAAACTTTGATACAGTTTTTAGCTCCTTCATTTATAATCACTGATACCATGTACCTTCAGACGATTAAATGATCATCAAAACTGAAAGTCATATTTACCTTGTTAAAGTCCACAAGTTATTCCACCATGAAAACACTAAGAAACCTTTGCTTGTCAAAGCAAAGGGTTGGAAATGAACGCCCCA
>CM060342.1:13577691-13582691 GCA_030674155.1 Stramonita haemastoma | reverse complement strand
TTAGTTTCCACTTCTTTTTTTTTTCCTTGGGGCTAAAGATTGTCTGTCACACAGACTTGTCTAAAGTATCTATAATGGCATGGATGTCTTCATATAACTTTTCGTGGGGTTTATTTGGTGTTTTTGTTTGTTTGTTCGTTTGTTTGCCTTTTTAAACACTCAGCGCTTCATCTAATGGCATAACAGTATGCACACTGCAACAGTAATTGGTATCATAACGAAATGATTTGCAAATTGGGAATGGGGTGGGAGAGTGGATGGAATTACAGCACAGTTGCTTATAGATCTAGATCTATAGTTCGTGCCCTTTAAAACCACACACACACACACACACACACCACACACACACACACACACACACACACACACACACACACACACCATCACCACCACCACACACACACACACACACACACACACACACACACACACCATCACCACCACACCACCACACACACACACACACACACACACACACACACACACACACACACACACATTGTTTCACTGTGTTTCCTCTAACAATTTTCTTTTATTCTTTTATATCGAGGATAATGGGATAAGCGCTCTTGTGTTTTTTACATCCAGTCCCCGTGTGTATGCAGTTTTGTAAATCTTGTCATCTGTTCCCACCGCCACACGATGGCCTACTCATACGAAAAGCGGAACAGGGTTTAACGTGTGCACAAGATGTTCTGCGTGCGCTTACACACGGGGCCTCGGTTTACAGTCTTATCCGAAGGACTTTTGGGGACAGTGGAGTCAGCACTGATGTTAACTCCGGAAGAAAAATCTCCTCGAACGGGAATCGAACTCGGGTCATCAAATTGCGAGCGCAATGTTCAGACCACTAGGCTACCCCGTTCCCGGGTTGCGGTTTGCATGACGTCACGGTGATAGCTATCGTAACAGAATGGTTTTGCAAAGTCGAGGGGTGGTGAAAAGAGTGGATTAATAGTTAATCTCAAACTGTACTACCCACTTATGCCAGAGGTGCATGTATATGAGTGTGTATTGTTGTTGTTCTGAGCTAACACTCGGGGTCACCAGAATGTGGACTTGACTACTCATCCACGGATCACTGTAGATGAAATACATACGAATGAGAGTTTGCGTTATACTGTTCAATACTCCCATATGGCACAACTCGCTCAGAGAAGTTGATTATTTATTTTCTTTGATATCGAGGATAAGAATAAGCACATATTGCTTTTCTACATCCATACGTCCGTGTATGCAGTTTTGTAAACTTGTCTCGTGATGTGAAACAGTTTTATTCTCTGAAGTTGGAATATGCTAGCCCAAGGGCAGATACTAGAAAAGTCATGACATGCTAATTTTCATCCGTGTGTAATTTTTCTTTCTTTCTCTGTGTTTCCTTACCCATGGGTATGGTAGTGCCAGGTTTCTCTGCGCTTGTAACTCTGCTGAGTCTGCACTGCTGGCCTCAGCTGGTACAGTCTGATTTAGAGCAGCTGATTGGGGGTTTTTTGTTTTTTTTGTATGAACTTAGGATATGCTACATCCTGGGTATTCATGATGATTACGTGAATTTGAGATCTTAGATGTGTATTTTACACTTTCACACAAGATAAATTCTAAGTAGAATAAAGGCACTGGCAGGTCTGTGAATATCAATCAATAAAAAATCTTACCCTTTATCCATAAGTATGATTTCTATCTTTAGATTCGAACCCATGCTTATGGACCCTGGCATGTAAAGTCGAAGTCTTAACCACTCAAGCTATCATGGGGGTTAGGTAGGTAAGGATCAGAACTGACTTCTTCTGATCGATTGGAAAATCTAGAGGTTACTGCACTTAAATTTTATCCTTGGCAAGGTCTGAACCTGAAAGAGCTCATCCTCACAGAAGACGAAAGCATGCTTGGCATGCCATGCATAAATCAATCTACCATAGCTACTGGGTTATACCTGGCCTGACTTTTCTTTTTGTTAATTATATTTAAATTGATTTTTTTTTTGTAGTGTGTGTGAGATGTTATGGCATGTTGTCACCACACACGGATTTCTTTCAATATATTCACATGAGAGGTGAATGTAGGGTGAAGATCAATAGTGGAATCATAACTAGCGTTAACTCCAGTATGAAACAAAAAAGTTCATTAACAGATGCCTGTGCAAAGATTCGAACCCAATCCTTCAGTTACCCTCAGAATTACAAGTTAAACACACTAACCACAAAGCCTGGCCCAGGCCAAAAACTTTGTCAGTTATTGATGGAAGCAAAAATCCCATGATCGACATTGAAATGTTGTTATGCTTTAAAATGGCATGGCAAATTTACCTTCAGGTGTGATATGTTCCTAGCTAAACAACCTGAGGAGAATAAAATAGATCCCCTGAAGTCAGAGTATGGCTGCCTATATGACAAGGTACTTGAAAACTGTCATGCATGCTGAAGCTTCTCACCCGGGAACCTCAGTTTATCGTTTCATACAATAGAATTTCAGGGGAGTGGAGTCAGTATCAGTACACTACTGGTCTTAATTTCAAGAAAAAAAATCCCCATGAACAAACATTTCAGTGGTGGCTTGAACCCAGGCTTAATCCCCGGCTGTCAAATTGCAAGTGCAACACTCTTAACCACTGTGCTATCCCATCCCCAAAAGTACCACCCCCGAAGTACTGTTCAATTCAAGTACTGTTGAAGTACAAAACAATTCAAGTGCTGAGTGGTTAAATTCCTTTCCACTTACTTGTTTTATAGTCATTGTTCATTCAGATCATGTCAGGCAGCAGATTTCTCTAGGGTGTATTATGCTGTTTCCAGAGAGGATATTATTGTTAGAGGATAAGGAAGGAATGTTCATTTGATGCAAGAGAGAGAGAAAGAGAGAGGGGGGGGGGGGGGGGAGAAGGGAGAGAGAGAATATGTGTGTGTGTGTGTGTGTGTGTGTGTGTGTGTGTGTGTGTGTGTGTGTGTGTGTGTGTGTGTGTGTGTGTGTGTGTGTCAGACAGACAGACAGACAGACAGACAGAGGGGGGAGTAGACTTTAGCATAACAACCTGAGTGTGTATGCAGTTATACATATGTAAGTATTGTGAGCAGTTACACAGTCACATACCCAGGGTCACACACTTCCATATACACACACTCACAGTCACACATGCCCACACACAAACACACACTCCTACATGCACACACACACACACACACACACACCGGAAAACACACACACACAGACACACACTCCTACACACACACACATTTTTAGATGTTAAAAATATTTTGGTCACCTGTTCTTATCCGCACGAAAGGCCAACTAATCCGAAAGGCAGAGCGGATTTTAACCTGTGGGGAAGATGCTCTGCATATGATCACACATGGAATCTCAGTTTACAGTTTCATACAAAGGACTTTCAGGGGAGTAGACTCACTGTAGAGTCAGTATCAGTACACTACTGGCGTTAACTTCAAGGGAAAAAATCCCCATGAAAAAACATTTCAGTGGTGGTTTAAACCCAAGCTTGATCCCTGGCTGTCAAATTGCAAGTGTAATACTCTTAACCACTGTGCTATCCCATCCCTAAAGTACCACCCCCAATGTACTGTTCAATTCAAGTACTATTCAAGTTCAAAACAATTCAAGTGCTGAGTGTTTAAATTCCTTTCCACTTACTTGTTTTATAGTCATTGTTCATTCAGATCATGTCAGGCAGCAGATTCCTGTAGGGTGTATTATGCTGTTTCCAGAGAGAGGATATTATTGTTAGAGGATGTTCATTTGATGCAAAGAGAGAGAGAGAGAGGGGGGGGGGGGGGGGGAGGAGGGAGAGAGAGAATGTGTGTGTGTGTGTGTGTGTGTGTGTGTGTGTGTGTGTGCATGTGTGAGATAGACAGACAGAGGGGGGAGTAGATCTTAGCATAAAAAGCTGAATGTGTGTGCAGTTATACATAATATGTATGTGTTGTGAGCAGTTACACAAACACAGTCACATACCCAGGGTAACACATTTACATATACACACACTCACAGATGCCCACACAGTCACACACACTCCTACATGCACACACACACACACACACACACCTACACCTACACCTACACACCTACACCTACATGCACACACACACACATTTTTAGATGTTAAAAGTACTTTGGTCACCTGTTCTTATCCGCACGAAAGGCCAACTAATCCGAAAGGCAGAGCGGATTTTAACCTGTGGGGAAGATGCTCTGCATATGTTCACACATGGAATCTCAGTTTACAGTTTCATACAAAGGACTTTCAGGGGAGTAGACTCACTGTAGAGTCAGTATCAGTACACTACTGACGTTAACTTCAAGGGGAAAAATCCCCATGAACAAACATTTCAGTGGTGGTTTAAAACCAAGTTTGATCCCCTGGCTGTCAAGTTGCAAGTGCAACACTCTAACTAACCACTGTGCTATCCCATCCCCAAAAGTACCACCCCCAATGTACTGTTCAGTTCAAGTACTGTTGAAGTACAAAACAATTCAAGTGCTGAGTGGTTCAATTCTTTTCCACTTACTCGTCTCATTGTTCATTCAGATCATGTCAGACAACAGATTTCTCTAGGGTGTATTGTTGTTTCCAGAGAGAGGATATTGCTGTTAGAGAATAAGGAAGGAATGTTCATTTGATGCAAGAGAGAGAGAGAGAGAAAGAGAGAGGGGGGGGGGGAGGAGGGGAGAGAGAGAATGTGTGTGTGTGTGTGTATGTGTGTGGGTGCGTGTGTGAGACAGACAGACAGAGGGGGAGTAGATTTTAGCATAACAACCTGAGTGTGTATGCAGTTATACATATGTAAGTATTGTGAGCAGTTACACAAACACAGTCACATACCCAGGGTAACACATTTACATATACACACACTCACAGATAGCCGCCGCATTGGCCTAGTGGTTAGGGCGTTGTACTCGTAATCTAAAGGTTGCGGGTTCGATCCCAGCTATTCCGCTATGGCGTTGTGCCCTTGGAAAAGGCACTTTACGGCTATTTTCTCACCCCACCC
>CM060342.1:13560191-13575191 GCA_030674155.1 Stramonita haemastoma | reverse complement strand
ACACACACACACTGAAGACCCGAACCCCCATGGCAGTAGAAAAACCTTAGTGTATGTATATATCCAGTCCACACAACATTCCCACTACTCCACATCACACCAATAGTGAGAAAATGGCTTTATTCAGATATGCCCCAATACATATCATTCTGATTTCATTCATATTTTCACCATATGCCCATCTGAAATAACACAAAACACCTACATGTAAATAACCGTTGACAACAAAAAATATTTTCTGTTTCAGCTACCCTGTTTCATGTTCAGTTTCAGTTGCAGATACCCTCGAAGCTGGAATACTGCTACCTTCATGGTGAGCAAAAATGGTTGCATACACAAAAATTCACCATTGGTGAACCTCGAATCTCTGGCCAAAGAATAAAAAATGTAAAATGTTGCAAGATACAGTGGTGTTTTGGGGCTTTTTGTTTTCTTGGCTAGAGCTTCGAGAATTACCAAAGTTGAGATTTTTGCATATGCGACTGTTTTTTGCCCATCATTAAGGTAGCTGCATTTCGACTTCGGACAAGATAAAGTGTTTGACTTATTATCATTCAAGCTCTGAAGTCATCGGTTCAACTCTCAGCTATGAACAGTGAAACGAGTGTGAAGATTTTTGACAAGTTTCTAGGTCACCTTACAGGCAGACCTGCAAGAGCCTTAGTAACTACATACGTTTATGCATGCAGAAAATGAAATGTGTATAGTTAAAACGTGGATAATATATGTCACCATTTGCTGGGATGGCAAAACATGAACATACCCTGTGTACAATACAACCATGGTGTCACAAGCATGTAAGGCTGTGAGCTAGTACTAGTAAGATGTCTACGGAATGGATCTTGTTGAAAATTAGGTACCGTGTTGTATTGTATACCACAAAGTCACACCAGATTTCTCTGCCTGAAATTCAGTGCTCTCCCCAGACGAGTTTTGCCTCAAAAGCAGCACCACTTTTCCCCCTGTCTGCATATTGTATTTCCTGTAAGGGGCTTTATCACGACACACAGACCTCAGTTTATCGTATCTGAAGACTACCAGACCACCTTTTTCCCCCTGTCTGCATATGTGTTAGTTTCCCTGTCAAGTGGCTTTTTCTACAGACACACAGGACCTCAGTTTATCGTCTCATCTGAAAGACTAGCACCCAGACCATCACTCATGGTGTAGTGGATGGGGAAAAAGTTTCAAGCATAAACAGATGTAGCGTATATGGATTTTTCTGCACATACTTATACCATCTTAAGAAAACTGAACAATATATATATATTTTTGTCAAAATAGCCTTATATCGTTGATACAACTTTTTGTTGTTGTTGAACAGCCATATAAGCCGGACACAAACCAGATGTAATTTCTCACAATCTTCATCAAATGACTTTTTATAAGCAAACACCAACAAAAAAAACAAAACAAAAAAAGATGTAATTTCTCGTAAAATATTTGGAAAATCTGAAAAGAGACACAAAATCTGACAACAGAGCAAAATGTTTTTTTTTAAATGATAAGGTTTGCAATCATAATAATTAAGCATTATAAAATATTTGGGGTTTTGTACCTTGCTTTGCACATAGTCGACACAGCGTGACACGTTACAACTTTCAGAGGAAAGTGGGTTTAATACATTTTTGGGAACGCACATTTTCACAGGTCCCCTTCCAACCTGAACGCTCAGGAGAACATGTATTCAAGTGAACACACACACCTATGCCACACAACACACACAACACACCATGCATGCTGCACTCACATGAACGTGCACACACACACACACACACACACACACACACACACACACACACACACACACAACACACACACACACACACACACCCACACCACCACACCCACACAACACACACACACACACACACACACACACACACACACACTACAACACACACACACACACACACACACACACACACACACATAACACACACACACACACACACAAACACTCCACACACACACAGTGACACACACACACATCATTCAGAATTGCTTCTCTAAAATCATAGCAATTGTGTATCGTCTCTGACATACATATTCCAATCTAATTCCTCCACAAGCCCAAAGCTTCCCATGAAGCACACACACCAAAGATTTCACATAAAATTATTACTCAATGCACTTGACAAAAAAAATTTTAAGAGATAAAAAAAAGGAACAAACAAACAAACAAAAAGGACAGAAAAATTCACCAAATACCTGAAAAGAACAAAAAATAAAACAGCCATCGAAGTAAATTTGCATCTGTTAATGAAAGAAAAAAAAGTTTGGATTTTTTAATTTTTATAGAAAGCATGGCATCCATCGTAACAACCAAAAGAAGCTAATTCTGGAACAATTAACATACACATCTTGTGAGACAGTACACATAAAATCTAACAGACAAAAGGAACACCAAGAGAGAGATTGAAGCAAAATAAAAAGGTTTTCTGTAGATTTTTTTTTTTTCAAATGGTAAACCCTATCCCTGAATTACACATGGGACAACACACACACACACACATACACACACACTCACAAACATGCATGTGTGCACACACATACACACACACACACATCTGCATGTGCACGTGCATGTACACACTACACAATGTTACTCACAGTGAACACACATTACACTAAAAATATTAACACACTCGAATAAACACGCACTGTTTTCTTTAAAGTTGAATAGCCAGATAAAAGCATCAATATTGTTACATATTAAAATTACACATGAATACACCTTTAAAACAAAAAACCACCACTAATTGATGCAAAAATCACGCATAATACCTATGTTCACAGGTTTGCATACATATTCACATGCACGCACACACGCACGTACACACACACGCACACATGCACGCACACACGCACGCACGCACATACACACACTTCAGGACAACGCTGCATTTATTATTATCATCATCATCATCAAGATATAGAACATTTGGATTACAATATTTCAAGAAATGGCAGTCTTCGAGCTTGTGATTCACATGCATATAAAAAAAAAAAAAAAGCACAACCCTTTAAAAAAAAAAGAAAAAAAAAGAGGAAGACAGTTCAAGGTTCACGGTTGACAAAAACTTCACAACCAGAAGGTTTTTTTTTTTCTTTTTGGAGTGAATTGTTGACAGTTAGGGCCAAAACAACCATGAAGACAAAAACCAAATGTCCTGCTTATTTTTGTTGTTGTTGTTCTTGCTTACAAACAATCACCACATCACACCAATTATTTACCTTACTTGTTGAATGAACCATTTATCACCGTTTGGAGTTTGTACATCACAATCATCATCACAGGCATATTTCAAACTCACAACTGTCACCATCAATACTGTATTTGTATAGGTGTGTGTGTCTGTGCTGTGTGTGTGTGTGTTATGTGTGTAAGTGTGTGTGTGTGTGTGTGTGTGTGTGGTGTGTGTGTGTGTGTGTGTGTGTGTGTGTGTGTGTGTGTGTGTGTGTGTCTGTGCTTGCGGGTGTGCATTCATGCGTGTGTTTGGTGTGTGTGTGTGTGTGTGTGCATGTGTGTGCATGTGTGAGTGTGCGCGCGCATGTGTGTGCGTGCATGTGTGCATGCGTGCGTGTGTGCGTGCATGCACGTGTGTGTTTGTGCGTGTGTGTGAGAGACAGAGGATTCTTGAAATATTTACTCATAAAAAAGACTGTTGGCCCATACATGAAGGGGATTGCAGATCAAATCAATGATTGATAGGAATACAGGGTAAAGTACAGCCATGACAAACAAATGCAAAACGAAAAAATAACAAAAGAAAACTATGATATCACAATACCCCTTATTCTAAAGACTTTGCATAAAGCTAAAGCTACATTGCTAATGATTACTACATCCAATAAGAAGAAAAGAGTCTCAATGCATTAGGCTGGCTAGTATATTTTGCTGGGATATATTTTTCCATAATGTCATTAAAGGCAGGAGAACATAAAACAAAATCTTCTGTTGCTTCATTGCAAATTTATCGATTTATTTATTCTTTTATATCAACGATAACGGAATAAGCACTTGTGTGCTTTTTTACATACAGCCTCCGTGTGCATAAAGGGCATGTTCAATGTTATATCAGATTCAGATCACAGAGAGACAGGGGGTGGGTGAGGGAGGGAGGGAGGGAGAGACACGAGAGAGTCTAAAATGTTTTCAGTTGCATCCAAACAACTATCAAAACGAAGACCAAACTAGCTGGCATTTTGTTTTGGTAAGAATTTTTTGTTCCTCAGCTTGAGCTCTGAGGTTCACCAATGGTGAGATTTTTTGCGTACGCAACCCTTTTTACCCACCGATAAGGTGGCCACATTCTGACTTCAGTGATGGCATCTAAACGCGACACCCATGTGCATGCAGGTTTTTTTGGGTTTAAAATTTTTTTTGTCAGCTGTTCCTATTGGTATGCAATGGACTACTATTCCAAAAGACAGAACAGGTTTTAACGTGTGAGCAAGTTGTTCTGCTCAAGTTCACAAACGGAACCTCACTCACTCTCACTCACTCAGTCCCATGTCCCAAAGGACGTAGGGGGACATGAGAGAAGACGCAACGGAGATCTTTTTCCATGCTTCACGATCCTGTGTGGCTAGTAGGAGGCGTTGCCTCAGTTTACTTTTATAGGAAGGATTTTGGGGTGGGGGTGGGGGTGGGGGGGAGTGGAGTTGGTACTGAGGTTAACTCCAGGAGAAAAATCCCCTAGAACAGGTGTCTCCATAGTGGCTTGAACCTAGGCTGTTACATCACTAGTTCAACGCTTTTACCACTGGGCTGTCTCTTCCTCCCCCCGCCCAACCCCCCTCCCCTCCCCCATGAAATAAAAATGACGTATGATCTTTGTGATGAAGCTGCATGTACTCATTATTTTCACAAACCACTTATACTTCCACATCACTGACATTTTTGTGGTCAGGAGATCCAGAGGTCACCCACAGAAATCTCCATAGTGTATCTGAAGAAGACTTGTGACATTTACCAAGGTTTTGACCACTGATCCTCGCAAATAAGAGAGCTGACAGCTGATTATGTCCCTAAACCTTATCACTCCATATGTGGTAATATGAAGTTAAAATTTTAAAAAATCAAACACAATTTTAAAGAAAAATTAAAAAAAAAAAAAGAAGTTAAAATTCCCCCCCCTTGCAAAATATGCATTTGTATGGGTTAAAATGGGGGGGAAAAAAGCATTAAAAGTGTCAAGATCCACCAGCTTTGAAATATCAACAGATAATTATTGCAGAACTGAATAACCACAATTCAGAGTTTCAAAGCTTTTAACGCCAACTCTTTCACTAGCACAGGCATAAAGAAAAAAACGGGCTTACTTTCACATATAAATTTAAAACAACAGTGGCAAAAGCAATCAGGTAAAATCCATGGGTTCTTTTTTTCTCAAAAGCTTCCTTATTTCAGAAAATACAATGTTAACCAATACTCACGTCATCTGAACCAGGCCCCCCCCACCCCCAAAAGATTTAAAAAGTGCATTTCAAAGCATTGAGATCTGCATTAAATACTAGAGAGCGATTATTGCTTGGAGAAAGATCCCGTATTGTATCACATAACAATGCTTATTTGTGGTGATGGTTATGACGAGGAGTGGACTGATAAAAATGCACAACCATACAGCAAGCAGAGAAAACCCGAGGCAGATTGATCAGTTTGGATAGAATGAATATCTGGAAACTTTGCAAAGACTGGACAAAAGGTCATCTGGATCAATGGAAATACTTATACCATAGAAAAACCTTTAAAAAAATATATATAAAAAAAAAAGGGCCAAAATTGTAAGAAATAAGTTCTTACACACACACACATACACACACACACACACACACACACACACACACACACACACACACACACACAATGCACACACACACACACACACACACACACAAACACTCTCTCTCTCTCTCTTTTTCTCTCTCAAATTTCCCCACCCCCCACAAGAACTTTTCCAAATGACTTTAAAAGACACTTGTCACGAAGTTACATGCAAGTTGATTAAAATAACCACAAGACTGCAGAAAGCCTTTGGGATAAACATGCATACAAAAGAAGATCCAGCAAAACCATAAGAGATCTGGCACATAAAGCCCACCCCTGAACAAACCTGGCAGATGGATAAAGTTAAAGTCCGTCCCAAGCCTAAGGCTCATCAGGCCGGTGCTTATCCCGGTTTCTGTGGCGTTAAGCGACTGAGAGTCATAGACTCCCCCCTGGATAGGACGCCAGTCTATCGCAGGGTTAACCCCCAACACAAGGTTGGTACCCCTTTTACACCTGGGTGGGGTGAGAAAATAGCCGTAAAGTGCCTTTTCCAAGGGCACAACGCCATAGCCGAAAGCTGGGATCGAACCCGCAACCTTTAGATTACGAGTCCAACGCCCTGACCACTAGACTACAGCGGCGGCTGGCAGATGGATAAGGCCTACCCAACATATCCTGAATGCATCTCTGAGGGAGAGAGCAATGAGCTTGGCTTTCCAGGTCTGAACACTTAACACCATACATTTTGACTATGACCTCCCTACTACACCAAAATCTTGCCAAAGCAAAAAAAGAGAGGGGTAGAGGGGTATGCATGAGAGAGGCTAACTGATCTAATCCAATCTTTGAAAATTTCATGACACGATTACTGTTTTTAAGTGTGTGTTTAGTTTATCGAAGGAACTAACAAAATCTATTTTTTCTATGTTAAAAAAAAAAAAATCTCTGCTCAAGTTCTTCAGGATGACAAGATTATAAAAACTACAACATGGCATTTTAAAAATTTGATAACATTTTTTAAATGCTTTGTTTATTATCATTTCCTCTCGATTCTCCATAAAAGACATACACACAAAGTTGGGGGGGGGTCTAGGGTGTTATTTTTAAATGATAATTAATTTACTTGAACATTTTAAAAATCCCATCACAGCTTTTGTTTTCTAGAGTAGTAGTATTGGAACACGCCAAAACACCCTCCCCAAGACAGTCCTACAAGGAACGCTAGAAGGTGGCAGACGCCGAGGCAGACAAACCAAAAGCTGGATGGATAACATCAAGGAGTGGACCCGCCTGGACAGTCCAACACTCATTCGGAAGGCGGAGGACAGGGCTGGATGGCGACAGCTGGCTGCAGAATCATCTCTCATGTCTCCTCCACGACCGTTCCAGTCATGAGAAAGAAGAAGTATTGGAACTCATCAGAAGATCTACATATAACACCACACAGAGCAGTGCCCTTGCAAGACTGGCAGCCAGACAACAGACCATGTGCTGCAGTCCTGACTGCTACATGAGGCACTGTGAAAGAGGATCTGGCCTGACTGACCCCTATCACCCCAGTGGCCAAGAAGCTCTATGGAGACTGGGAGGACCTGCAGTGTACAGCTGCCTTCACTGCAGAGACTGAGCTTCCAATCAGACAAAGGAAAAACAAAACAAAAAAAAAGAAAAAAATCTAATATTAAAAATTAACACAAAAAAATTTCAGGATTGTTCTGTACTAAATTCAAAATGTACGATCATCTGATATGGACAAAATGTTTGATTTTTGGTGTGTGACGATGTAAACAAACTTTGGTTGTTTACAATACATAATGGTGTATGGAGAAAATCATATCACATCATTTAGTCGTAACTAAAACAATTGCGTTTCCAGTACAGAATGGTGTACGATGATGATAATAATAATAATAATAATAATAATAATAATAATACCACGGTATACAGTGGTAACAATACCACGCCCTTTATTCCATGAGACATCGAGCATGAAGCACACTGCTATTTATGAGGATTGTGGATTTCTGAACCTTGTGACCTTTGCGAATCAAAAGCGAAACACGATTTCCCTGGTAGCTGCCTGAGCGCTAGCTTAGCTCTCATCCTCTCTTCACCAATACAGACACAGGCACACACATGCATAAGTCTAGAGTCATTTCTGTATCTCACATGCGTACACACACATAAATGCACATGCCCATGCATGCACGCACACACATACGTAGAGAATATGCAACACTCACATGTCATCAAAGATATACCAGTTACCACACACAATACATCTGCATAAAACACATACAATATACCAATGGGACACATACAGAATACATAAACACACACGCTCATCACCAACACATGCAACTCTCTATACAATTACACACTTATATAGAATTCTGTAGTTTACACATACACATGCGCGCCCTCTCTTTCTTCTCTTTCATTCGCTCAGTCATTCATTCACTCACTCACTCACTCACTCACTCACTCTCACACACACACACACACACACACACACACACACACACACACACACACACACACACACACACACACACACACACACTCACTCACTCACTCGCACACACACACACAGACAACACACACACAACACAAACACAACACAAACACACACACACCACACACAAAGAGAAGCCTAGCCTTCACTTGATCCAAATCACCCATCCAACCTGTATCCATTGACCAAATAAATAACGGAATCAATAAATACACATAAAAAGTCAGTCAATACAGTCACGACGATTTCGCATGATAAAAAATACACTTCTCTCCTCCGTTTTGCAGAAACCAAAAGAAAAGCGAAAAAAGTCACAGTGAACATACGATACCCCACCATTTTTTACCCACATGGTTGTCTGTGCCCTCACTGATATATCTTGTGATGATAAACAGTTCTCTTCTCTTTCAAAAAAAAGAAGAAAAAAAAAAAGTTCTCTCATGTACAAGTCATCACCATCATCATCACACAAAAAAGGAAAACAAAAAACAAAAAAAAGCAAAAAACAAAAAAAGCAAAAACAAAAACCCCACAAAAAAACCCATAACCAACTCTCCTTCACAAATAGAGTAACCTTCCTTGAAGTTAACCCTATCCCCCAACTAACCCCACCCCCACCCCAAACACCCTCCCCACCACTACCACCACCACCCCCCACTTGTTCCCATCCACCCCCCACCCCCACCTCCTCCCTCCCCCCCAACCACTACCACCACCCCTCTTGTTCCCATCCACCCCCCCTCTCCACCACTACCACCCCTCTTGTTCCCATCCACCCCCCTCCCCCAACACCACCCCCCTCCCTCACCACCACTACCACCACCTCCCCTCTTGTTAAAAAAAAAAAATAATAATAATAAATTAATTAAATTTTTTTTTTTTTTTTTTTTTTAAAAACCTTCCCTCTTGTTCCCAATCACCCACCCCAAACCCCCTACCCCCACCCCAACCCCCCCCCCCCACACCCACTCACAACCCCACACCCCCTACCCCCACATACATATATTTTTTCTTCTTTCATATCATTTCTCTCTCTCACACGAAGGAGTAATGGTTGTCCACGGCCCGTGTGCCGTGCTGCTGGGCCACGCTCGTCTGCTCGCGCACCACGTTCTCGATGGAGGACGTCCTCGACCGCACCGACCCGCTCACCACCACCACGTCCCGCGTCTCCGACGACCCCGACAGCGAGCCACCACCACCGCCACCACCACCACCCCCACCGCCACGAGCGTTGTTGCTGCCGCCGCCCCGTGGGAGGTTTCTGGGAAGGGAGGTCGGGGTTCGCGGGCGCTCCATGGCCACGATGTAGTCGGTCAAGGTCACGTCGGAGGTGCCTCCGGACTCCAGGGGATGGGGTGGGTGCGGAAGTGCTCCAGCATGTCGAAGATGGTCTCGAACCACAGGTGCTGCACGCGGCACCGCCGGTCGTTGTTGATGGTCATGCGCAGGTGCTGTTTGGGGGGTGGGGGGGGAGAGAAAAAATTATGGATGGATGGTGAGTGGTTGGTTGGTTGGATTGTCGGCATTAGTGAGTTAATGATCTTAAAAAATATATATAATACAAAAAATTTAAATAAAAAAAAAAAAGAAAAAAAAACAACAACAAAAAAAGAGTCAATGAGCTTGTTAGTTCTTAAATATGTTAAGAGGGGGGGGGGAGAGGAGAGGGAAGAGGGGGAGAGGAGAAAGCAGGGAGGGAGGGGTGTGAGAGCAAGAGAGGAGAAGAAGGGGGGGGGGGGGGGGGGGGGGGGGGGAAGAGAGAAGACGCGCTCTCCCTGGGGAGAGCAGCCCGAATTTCAGGCAGAGAAATCTGCTGTGACATAAAGTGGTATAAAATAAAATAAATAAAAAGAGAGACAGGAGAAGAGGGAGGGGGCGGGGGGGAAGAGAACACTGAAATCATTTATTGCACTTTGGCCTTTGGCCACAGTGTAAAAGGCCACAGAGAGAGAGAGAGAGAGAGAGAGAGAGAGAGAGAGAGAGAGAGAGAGAGAGAGAGAGAGAGAGAGAGAGAGAGAGAGAGAGAGAGAGAGAGAGAGAAGAGAGGAAGAAGGAATGAAAGAGAACTAAATAAGTAGAGAAAAAAAATAACATATGTAAACCAGATTAAAAAAAAACAAACTTTCTAACTCTGCTTGTTCTAGAGTACTGATTTCCTGAGCCCTTGAATGTTGTAAATGTTGTTGCAATGGGGTGATATGAAGAGGCTTTGTTCATATCCATTATTCCACCAAATCTGATTTATGTTGATTATCTAGTGAAACAGAAATTTCCTCAGAAACAAGCAGCCTAAGTCACAAAAAATATATACACTCATGCGTGCAGGCACGCACGCACAGGCACGCACGCACGCGCACACACACACACACACACACCAATAAGGGAAGTTCACAGTTACATTATAATACCCAACAAAACATCACACAATGCAATACCGTGAAAAGTAATTCAAAGCAAAATCTCACCGTTACGGGGGAGGGGGTATGTATTTTCTTCTTGTTTTTCTCTTCTGGTTTCCCTTATTGGGTGGGGTGTGTAGTGTCTGGTCTCTCCTGTGCTTGTAACTCTGCAGGAGGTCTGCCTGCTGGCCTCAGCCCACACAGTCTGACTTTACAGTACAGTAGCTCATGACCAGACAACTAGCCTGCAACCCCTCTTGATTGGAGGTTGCCAAGATCTGGTTTCAAGGTCCTCCACAACAGTGCTGCATTTACTACAGCTTAAGTGAGGTTGTGCCCACCCTGCCCCATGTTCCCAACAAGAGAACACCCACATAAACCTGGTACGGCGAGGCAACAATGAAGTTCACCCCCCACCAAAGACACTTTGAGATCCTTGCAGAGCAGATTAAAAAAAAAATTTTTTTTATGTTATTTGACATTTGCCATCACACACAAGGGAGCACATCATCTTAGGTTGCCAGAGTGTCTTCACTTGCTGGCTAGCACTTCTTCATCATAAGTTATGAATACAAACTATCTGATTTCTGATAAACATATATATGGGTACTATCAGATTATCCATGCGAAGGTCACTACAGGTAAACAATCAACCTCTCCATCATCTTTCTTTGTTCTTCTTGAACAAAACTTAATGAAACTGAAAGCAAGGTAAAAAAATAAATAAAAAATAACACAACCCCAAAAGTGACGACTCTGCCATGTTGAAAACTCATTAGCATTGTGTTGTAGCTTGAGCGATGACACTTACTACACTTCATAATGCTGTGTCGTAGCTATTCACACAACATAAAAAAATAATAATAGATCATCTAAACACTTAATTAATCAAGTTCAATCCAAGGGAAACTCCAAATGCTGCTACCTGAATCAGTCTCCTTTTAACCAAGTTCCTTCCCTTTAACTGTCAGTTGCTTATAAATACATGTATACATGAGCATTTAGACTCCTGGCCCTAAAAAGGGCAGGTACCCATTTACAGCTGGGTGAACTGGGGAACGAACTGTACTGAGGTCAAGGTGCACAAACAGTCACCCACCCACTTGGTAACCATGCTCAATGCAGCTCGACCTTAGCTTGGGGAAAGCGAGTGCTCTGACCACTGAGCTCTCTCATCCCCAGACACCCAACTAAACTGCAAACTTTTTTAAATTAAAAAAAAAAAAATCAAGAGAGTAAAAAAACCCTGTATTTCTCAACAATAAAAACAGCCACTTCCATCTAAAAAAAAATTATTTTTTTTTTAAAACTTTCCAGGAATCCCTCTTTCGACAACTCACCTTGGCGCGACCCTGAAAGTTGAAGGTCAGGACGTACTCCCCTGTGCGGGTCTCGCTCTTGCGGACAAGGAAGACGCCGTGTCCTGAGGGCCCCTGCTGCAGCACCAGCTGAGCAGCGTCAGCACGGGACAGGGTGCCATGGAACCAGGGGTACTCCTTCAGCCGTGAGTCAATCGACCCCTCTCCGTTTGTCTCCTGATCTGCTGGGGGTATACATCATTTCTGGATGTAGGTATATATATATATATGTGTATATAAATATATATACCTCGAGACGATCGACCCTTCTCCGTTTGTTTCCTGATCTGCTGGGGGTATATATCATTTCTGGATGTAGGTATATATATATATATATATATGTGTATATAAATATATATACTCGAGTCGATCGACCCTTCTCCGTTTGTTTCCTGATCTGCTGGGGGTATACATCATTTCCGGATATACATATACATATATATATATATATATATACCAGAGGGTGAGTGAGGTTGCAATCACTGCCAGGACCTCTAAAGAGTGCTCAACCAGGAGCCGAAACTCGAGTCAGGTCAGGCCCAAAGCATAGTCTTTACTCACTAATTTCCCAAGTGCTGCCTTCAAAGACTTTTATCTTATAGCGTGTTTTTGTGCAGTTTTTTAATCTTTGAAAAATATCAATTTTATGATGTGAGTGAAGTTGTAACTGGTTACCTGCACTTGTTTTTCTACACTATATTTTCTCAATTTTATCTATATTTATATATATATATATATATAATATATAATATATATATATATATATATATATATATATATATTTTTTTTTTTTTCCCCCTTAATTTTTTATTTATGCTTTTTTACATCCTATCTTCGTGTGTATGCAGCACCACCAGCACAAAATGGCCTACTCTTTCAAAAACCGGAACAGGTTTTAACGTGTGTGCAAGATCTTCTGCATGCGTTCACACACGGGACCTCGGTTTATAGTCTCATCTGAAGGACTATATATATGTATGTGGAAGAAGGAAGGTGGCAGGATGGTTAAGACGTTCGCCTGCCAATATGTAAACCGTGAGTTTCTGGGTTTGTACCCAGCCTCGCCCTTTCTTCCCAGTTTGACGAAAAAAATCGAACTGAATGTCAAAGTCATTTGGATGAGACTATAAACCGAGGCCCCATGTGCGAACACACGCAGAACATCTTGCGCACACATTAAAACCCCATTCCACTTTTCGGAAGAGCAGGCCATTGTGTGCCGGTAGGAGCGGATGACAAAATTTAAAAAAAAACAACAACCAGCATGCACACAGGTGTCATGTTTAGACACCATCCCTGAGGGGAAAAAAAAAAAAGGGTAGGCGCTGCACTTGTGGCGACACGCTCTCCCCAGGGAGAGCAGCCCGAATTTCACGCAGAGAAATCTGCTGTGACATAAAGTGGTATAAAATAAAATAAAATAAATAAATAAATAGGGTTCTGGATTCGAATTCCCAGCCTTGTCCTTTTTTCCCCAGATTGACAGGATAATCAAAAAGAGCAGGAAGCCTCCTGACTGTCCTGGCTAAATTGGCAGGTTCAATTCCCAACTGTCTCCCCGAAATCGGAATGTGGCTACCTTAGCAGTGGGGGGGAAAATGGTTGCATATGCAAAAAATTCATATTTGGTAAGAATCAGAGCTCTAGCCAAGTAATGAAAAAAAAAAGAAAAAAAAAGAAAAAAAAGAGAGATTTATACCCTGTTAAAAAAAAATTTTCAGAGAGAAAGGGGCATATACTGTTTAGTAAATTTATATGCAAACTGGTGATATACATACACACATGCAATACAATGTATACAAAAAAATCCATGCACATGGATACACACACACACACACACACACACACACACACACACACACACACACACACACTCTACACACACACACACACTCCACCTCTCTCACACCAAAAACTACCTTCAAAACGTGGAGAGGCTGCCACATCCGTGTTGCTGTGGGAGGTCAAAAGGTCATGCGGATGCACCATACTCCAAGGTCGAGGGGCAGGGCGAGGAGCCATGTCAGCGCTGGAATTACCCAGACTTCCCTGGGACGAGCTGCGATGATTGGCCGTCAGCTGATGAGTATCTGCAACAAGCATAACAAGGATGTGATGTGACCTGGATGTTAAACTGAAAGTTTGTTTTGTTTTTAAAACTTTCTTTTTTCACTTTAGCTTATTTTTTTCTTTCTTTCTGTCTTAATTTCTGGGGCATTGGTGTTTTTTTTTTAGGGGTTGGTGGTGGGGCTGAGTGGAGGGGAGGAGTGGAGGAAGGGGAGAGATTGTGTTGAGTTTTTTTCCACATACAATGTCAATTTACCAGTTTACTATTGATTTAAAAAAAACAATCAGCTTTAAAAAAAAAAAAAAAAAAAAAAAAAAGTATTCTGAGGAGGGGTGGGAATGGGGGATATTTAATTAATAGTGGTGAGAGTGAGTGGTGAGCTCGTGATCTGATGGAACAGGTTCGGGCCACCACTGCCACACCTATTGGTGGGCATTTTTCCCCCCCGAGGTGTTTTTTTTTTCTTTTTTCTTTAAATTCTTTTATATCGAGGATAGTGGGATAAGCACTCATGTGCTTTTTTTTCTCTTCCAGTCCCCATGTGTGTGCAGTTGTGTACATTTTGTCATCTGTTCCCACCAGCACACAATGGCCTACTCTTATGAAAAGCACAACAGGATTGAATGTGTGGCGCAAGATGTTCTGCGTGCGTTCGCACACAGGGCCTTGGATTACAGTCTCATCCAAAAGACTTCTGGCGAGAGTGGAGTCAGCACTGATGTTAACTCCAGGGAAAAATCCCCTCCAACAGTTAACATAGGTACCTATTCCACTCCCCCCCCCCCCTCCCCCAAAATTCCTCAGATGGGACTGTAAATTGAGGATCCTTGAATATATGCACACATAACACTTTGTACACAAGTAACAACTCATTCTGCCTT
>CM060342.1:13555191-13557691 GCA_030674155.1 Stramonita haemastoma | reverse complement strand
GAAATCTAAATAACATTATAATATCATTAACAGTACAATATACAACAGAACAGAAATCTAAATAACATTATAATCTCATTAACAGTACAATATTCAACAGAACAGAAATCTAAATAACATTATAATATCATTATCAGTACAATATATATACAACAAACAGAAATCTAAATAACATTATAATATCATTAACAGTACAATATACAACAGAAGAACACCTTATCTAGATGACAAAGATTTCACTTTTCAGTCCTATACAAAGATAGATCTCTGTAAATTTGTGCACTCTACATTTCATGCTGATTCACTACAGTACGGCACAAAGCCACAGACCAACTAAATATTAAGTGCACTGTACAGACTATAGATTTAATATGGTATTGGTATACTATAGTATATCTCGCAATGTTTTCTGTTTTTCCAAAAAGATGTTGCCACCAGCAGAACAACCAGAAAGTACTACATTAGGAACACCTTATCTGCTAAGAAATTCAGTTTTACTCAACTTTTAGCAAGCATTACATTCAGCAATTTTTTTTTTATAACCCCATAATATTGTTGTTGTTTTTTAAAAATTATGTTGGTATTTGTTTTCTTTAGAACTTCACTTCAGCTTGAAGTTTACCACAGGTGAGATTTTGCATAGCGACCCTTTTAGCTCATCAGTAACTTCAGTGATAAGGAAGTAAGGTAGCCACATTTCAACTTCGGGGATGTCTAAATTTATACATCAGCAGTGTGCAGGCGTTTAAAAAAAATATTTCATCATCAGTTCTTACCAGCATGTAATGCTACTCTTCTGAAAGGAGGAACAGGTTTTAAGTTAAACTTGTGCTCAAGATGTTCTGCAAGCATTTGTACAAGGGACTTCAGTTTATAGTCTCATCTAGGTGGCAGCTCGAACCCAAGCCGTCACATCTCAAGCTCCACATTTAAACCACTAGGCTACAGATTACTCCCTGTATCAGTATCACGCAACATTTCTGTGGGTTTTTTTTGGGGGGGAGGGTATTTTTTGGATAGAGCTCGAAGGTTTACCAATGATGAGATTTTGTATATCATGTGACCATTTTTACCCACCATTGATTAAAGTCAAGTTAACCTTCTGACGTCAAAGATGGTGTCTAAACATGACACCTGTGTGCGTGTGCATTTTCATCAATTTTCAGAAATTTTGTCATTCATACCAACTGGCACAAAATGGCCTAGCTGCCATTTCTTCTGAAAGATGGAACAATTATATAAATTTGACATATATTATATGCATGTACACAAGATGTTCTGTTTGCATTTATACAATAGGGCCTCGGTTTAACTTTACAGTCTCATCTAAACGACTTTTGGGGGAGTGGAGTCAGTACTGATGTTAACTCCAGGATGAAAATCCCTAAAATGGGTGCCTCCATGGTCACTCAATCCCCGGCTATCAGATCACAAGCACCTGTGTGCATACAAGTGATGGGGTGTAAGGAGATTACTTCCCATGCGATCAGAGCCCTGGCACAGCGTTGTGTTACTAATTTGGGACACACCTGTGAATTGTGTGATGCTGTTTCTTTTGGTGGTGGTCAAAAACCCTCCATTTATATATATATATACTTTGCCTTCACAGTGAAAGGTAGAATGTATGCAACCTTTTTTTTTTAAGAGGTCACATCCTAACTGGCTAGCTGTACCCACCCAAGATGATGTGCAGAGATGGGAGATTACAGATCTACACTCTGTTACATACACATGGGACCTCAGTTTATAATACTTTACAAATAAATAAAGCTCCAAGTTTGTGTATGCGACCGTTTTCGCACACAAAGAAGATAGCTCTGTATTTGAACTTCAGGGATGTATGCTGAGTATGTTTGCGTTTCCATAACCCATTGAACACTGACAAAGTGACATGAGTTACAAGATCTGTAACATGCATGTTTGATCTCCTGCACAAGTACTTGAAGGGAATTAAGGCACTGGCAGGTCCGCACTTGAAGTTGACCAGGAAGACTGTAAAAACCTCTACCCTTGATTAGTCAGTGGGTGAAAACGGTCGCATAATGTATTAATGTAAATTATACTATGCAAAATCTCACAATCAGTGAACCTCAGCATTCTAGCCAAGGAATGAAAAAAATTATGACCTACTGATCAACATATAACTTTAGCTGACACTCTTGTGTCAATTGATTCTATCCCACGGTCCGAACAGGAAGCATTTTTTCCTTCAAGTTATTGGTCGTTCATAATATATTCTGGGGCAATTTTGAAATTGCTGGCTTATTGCCATAAACTGATAAAGCACCAGAAAAAAAAAAGTTCATCCCTTTTCATATTCTATGACACACCCAAAGCTCTTGACATTCAATGGCTTTGAATTCTATTGACAGTAACATCATTATTTATGATTTAGCGCAAGATCCTACTTCCTTGTACATTCAATGACTCTTTCATCAAATACACACAGTGATACAGTCTCTCTCTCTCTCTCTCTCTCTCTCTCTCTCTCTCTCTCTCT
>CM060342.1:13547691-13552691 GCA_030674155.1 Stramonita haemastoma | reverse complement strand
TAAGAGTAAGCCATTGTGTGCCGTGGGAACAGATGACAAGTTTTACAAAACTGCATACACACAGGGACTGGCTGTAAAAAAGCACCTGAGTGCTTATTCCATTATCCTTGAATAAAAAAAAAAAAAATAATTTTTTATAAACACACACACACACATGTATGTATTATAGTTTTATACACAAACAGAAACACACACACAAACACACACACAAACTTATGACGGTGCATAAAAAAAAAACCCACTCCTGTACATGTATGTGTATTGACACAATGACAGAGTTCTGCATAATATCAGTCGACCATATCAAATATCTTGCAAGGTGAAGGTCAAATGATGACTCATGGAACTCAGGCAGGAAGATAAACAAATAGACCTGTGCTAAAAGCAAACAGCAAACTTGTACAAGTTTATTAATCATTTAATGGCAGGCAACATGATTTCTCTCTCATTAGAACACAGTAGAAGTCTCA
The DNA here is from genome assembly GCA_030674155.1 of Stramonita haemastoma. Taxonomy (NCBI): domain Eukaryota; kingdom Metazoa; phylum Mollusca; class Gastropoda; order Neogastropoda; family Muricidae; genus Stramonita; species Stramonita haemastoma. Next base: position 13,552,221 of record CM060342.1, on the reverse strand, counting down.
TTCTCACCAACCTTTTTTTTTTTTTTTCAAGAACATAAAACAAGTACAGACACAGAAAGTAACATATATGTATACTACAAATGTACACACACAGTATATCACACACACTGACACAGTGACACACACAGTGACACAGTAACATACATGCACATGTAATGATGTACAAACACACACACATTATACAATAGATATAATATACACACACAGTCTCACACACACATACACACACACACACACACACAGTGCACACACACGCATGCGCATGCTATATACGTGCACACACACAGTGCACACAAAACACATGCACACAGTGTCTGAGATACATGTGCACACATGTTACAATACTTGCATGCACACAAGTATTGAATAAATGAAGAATGTAAGAGAGCACACACACACACACACACACACACACACACACACACACACACACACACACACACACACACGCAATGCACACAGAGGTTTTGCATTGCAGTATTTCTTTTAACATGCATTCTGAAAATTATATTCTGAAACAGGAATTTTTTTTACTATAACACACACACACACACACACACACACACACACACACACACACACACGCACGCATGCACGCACGAACGCATGCATGCACACATACATACATGTTCATGTACACAACTATGCAAGTGCATGCACTCACACAAACCCCCACACACAAGGTTTGCACAACAGTATTTCTTCTATCACATGTTCTGAAACTGAAAGTGAAAGTAAGATCCTGATACAAGATTTTTTTTTTTAGGCCCTTAAGGATACAGATAAAAACCAAGATAAGAATGTGGAAAAAGTTGGATGCATTTCAATGAAGGATATGTTTGAAGAAGTGTATGTATGCATATGTACACGTATGAGTGTGTGTGTGTGTGTGTGTGTGTGTGTGTGTGTGTGTGTGTGTGTGTGTGTGTGTGTGTGTGTGTGTGTGTGTGTGTGTGTGTGTGTGTGTGTGCGTGCATGTGCGTCTGTGTCAGTGTGTGTGCATGTATGGGTGTATCAGGGTTCGCGATAACCGGTAATTGTCGGTATTTTACCGATTGTAAACAGGGAATACCGAAAATTTTCGAAGCAGCCGGTACGCGGTACCGGTTCTGTTTGCCTGTGACCGATTAGATTTCCGTCTCAAAAAAAAAAGTCTGAAGTGACGTTTTCTGACAGTCTGTCATGGGCCTGTACTGTGCTTACCGCATCTACCCCTTCCCATCCCTTCCGACTAACATCTTTAGCGCCAGCCTCATTAGCCTAGCAGGCAGAACAGCAAGCTTTACTGTGAAAGAATAGAGCTTCGCGCTCTTCTCGGCATGACAGCGACTTCCATTCACATTGAGTAAATGGGGCCTAGATTTATTTATTCTGTATTCTTTTAATCTTTTATATCGAGGATAATGGAATAAGCACTCCTGTGCTTTTTCACATCCAGTCCCCGTGTGTATGCAGTTTTGTAAATGTAATCTGTTCCCACCGGCACACAACGGCCTGCTCTTACGAAAAGCGAAAAGCGAAAAGCGAGGGTCTATGACTATGAATTTGCGCGTTGCTTTCAGAGAGAAGAGTCGAAAACCAAATCTAAATTGAACAAAGATCTAGATGAGCGCTAAGCATAGAAACAAGAAAGAAGAATATAAGTCACAACAGACCGACACACGGACAGTGGCACAGGCGCTAGAAAAAAAAAATCATATTTCCTTCGTGGCTTCATGCCCAAGAAGCGAGTGGCAGCAAGCAGCACGGCAGTCAAAGTCTGAGAGATTCGTGTTCAATTTAGATTTAGTTTTGCTGCCCAACAATCCCCCCTCCCCCACCCCCTCACTGATTAGTTTCGTTTTGTTCACAGTACGTACCGGATTTTATTTTCTGGGGACCGATTTAGGGGGAGTTGGTCAAGATGTCTCTGAAATGGCAACTCGCAGTACCGGTTTTAAAAAATCCTAGCGCGAACCCTGTGTATGTGTGCATCTCACTATCTGTGCATGTGTGTGATTGTGAATGTGTGTGTGTGTGTGCTTATAATTGTGTGTGTGCGGTGTGAGTGTGAGTGTGTGTGTGTGTGTGTGTGTGGTGTGTTGTGCGCACGCTCACACACACACATGCGCATGTGTATGGGGAGTGGGGTGCAAGCACACATTTTATTTATCATGTGTGTGTATGCATGTGTTCATGTGTGTGTGCATGCCACGTATACTCTGTGTGTGTGTGTGTGTGTGTGTGTGTGTGTGTGTGTGTGTGTGTGTGTGTGTGTGTGTGTGTGTGTGTGTGTGTCTGTGTGTCTGTGTGTGTGTCTGTGTCAGTGTGTGTATCTGTGTGTGTCTGTGTCTCTGTGTGTGTCTCTGTTTCAGTGTTTGTGTGCATATCATAACTCAAACTATTAAATGCAATTCAATGTAATTTTCCATCTTAGAGTAGCTAAGGGCATGAGACAGAGGGTAGGCAAAGAAAAAAAGTTGGATATCATGGACACATTTTTCATCTATGACCAGGTGCAGAGAATCATGCTTTGTCAGTCAGTGTCACACAAGTAACATGAATGAGGGAGTCTGGTGATCACCTCTTCAGTGCATTCTAATATTTTCTATGCTTACTCTTTATGTGTACAATAATGAGATATCAATGATGTGCAGTCCTATGTAATGTATACATGTATATATATACATGTATGTATACATATTGCAAGCACCTCCATCAACCTGAGTGTAACCATTGTATATAATACAGTGTACTGTTACAGTGTTAGTCTGTCACTTTGCATCTTCCTGGAGTCTGAATATAATGGGATGTAAGTGTCCACTCCATTTAACACCGACTTTCATCTATGAAAGTGAGTGTGCCTGAGTCACAAACACTATGCAAACTCTGAAACTGCAGCAGGCATGTTGGCATATGAAGGCAACTGGCATGTCTAATGACTAATGAGTAATGTGTTGTTCATGTAACATGTGTGTGTGTGTGTGCGCGCGTGTGTGTGTGCATATGCATGTGTGTGTGCGCGTGTGTGTGCATGTGCGTGCGTGCATGCATGTGTGCTTTTTGTGTGTGTGTGTGTGTGTGTGTGTGTGTGTGTCAGTGTGTGTATATGTGCATGTATGCACATGTAGTAGTAGTAGTAGTATACACATGTAAGCCTATATAAAATAAAGAATAACGTGTAAACTAATGCTTGGAAGATGTCTTATTGGGATGATCAAGATATCACATAATTTCAGCTAGGCTATACTATAATATATTGATCTGCCAAAGCATTACATAATTTTGCATCATGTACAGACTGACATAAAAGGCAGAGTTGTGTTTATCATCACCTTTGGTGGGGTGTAAAATTCCAGTAGGTGTCCTCCACTAGCTTTGACAAGCACCAGGCGTGTTTTCTCCCATCTGGCCTTCCCCCGTGAGTCCTCCCCTGGCTGCAAAACATGCACGATCCCCTCCACCTTCCTCACACTCCCATCCTCGTTCAAACTATGAGTCCTCACTCTTTCCTTCTTGTCCTTGTGTTTGCTATGTTTCCTGTGCTGACCCCCGTGATGATGATGATGTTGACCATGATGTGATTCACCCCCTGCCCCGTCTACTTCCTCCGACGACTGTTTGAACAGTCTGGACTTCCGAATGTTTTTCAAGGAGAATCGCCGCAGAATCCCTTTGGTGCCTTTGCGTGATGGGCTGACTCCTCTCTCCGGACTTCCTTCTTGTTGATCTGCGTAATCGTCTGTTTCTCCATTCTGATTCTGGGCTTCTCTGGTTCGGCTGCTTTCCTGAGAAGACTGGGTATGTCCCAGCCCTGGGTTATTGACTTCGGAGACGGCATCACTCACGTACGACGATCTTTTCAGCTCGTAGTCGAAATGACGCAAGAAAAATTCCGTGAATTTTTTCGCATAATGATACGGATCTCGGGACCTGCCAGCAACAGGTGTGTTTCGATCAAATGCGATGAAATCTCGCACAAACGTCTGAGCAGAACTGGAGGCGTGCCGTTCACAAAAATCGACAGTCGCAAGTTCACCCGCTTTCTCTCCGTTCACTTCGGTAGCCATTGAGGATACGATCCCCCCCTCCTCACATTCTCTCCCCCTCCACCAACACAGTCGGTAAACAGACGATGTAAACAAAGGCGATCAAAGGTGGAATGGGCAGCGGCTCCACTTCACATTTCTCGTCACATCGTAGCAGTGGATATTCCGACGATTTCCTCTCCAAAAATATTCTGATTGCACAGGTTAGATGCTCCAGGGAAAAACAACACGCACACAAACAAGACCGAACTGACGCAGTGACGTGCAAAATAAGCAGAATGGATACGCATGCGCAATGTGTCTTGTTCCGCCTTCGCAATTCCATTCACTTTTGTATGCATGGTCTCGGGATGTGACCGAATTGTTTGGACGATTTTGCTGGGGGAGGGGTGGGGGGATGCGAGCGGGTGGAGAGAGAGGGAGATGGAGAGGGGAAGAGAGAGAGAGAGAGAGAGAGAGAGAGAGAGAGAATCTAGGTTATGTAACAGACCCCAGCATGTGT
>CM060342.1:13537691-13545191 GCA_030674155.1 Stramonita haemastoma | reverse complement strand
AGAGGGATAGAAAAGAAGGAATTCCTGGCAGACAATATTCAGAAGGTGGAGATGCTATTATTTTATATTGACAGGCCCACGGCATCTCAATGGGGGAGAATGGCGTCTAAACGCGACACCTGTGTGCATGTGGATGTTTGTGGGTCTTGTTAATGTTGTCGTTCGTTCCAATCAGAATGAAATGGCTTACTGTTATAAAAGGCAGAACGGAATTTTTTTAAAACATGTGTGTGCGATGTTCTGCGAGCATTTGCACGCGAAGCTTCAGTTTATTGTCTCATTTGAAAGACTTTGGGGGGGAGTGGAGTCAGTGCTAATATTAACTCCAGGGTAAATTTCCCTAAAACGGGACACCTCCGTGGTGGCTCAATCCCAAGCTATCGATCACAAATGAAATGACCACTCTAACACAAGGCTAACACCACCCCCTCCTTCAAAAAAAGTTAGTTAAAGTCTGTCCCGAGCCTAAGGCTCATCAGGCCGGTGCTTATCCCGGTTTCTCTGGCGTTAAGCGACTGAGAGTCATAGACTCCCCCCTGGATAGGACGCCAGTCTAGCGCAGGGTTAACCCCCAACTCAAGGTTGGTACCCTTTTTACACCTGGGTGGGGTGAGAAAATAGCCGTAAAGTGCCTTTTCCAAGGGCACAACGCCGTAGTCAAAAGCTGGGATCGAACCCGCAACCTTTAGATTACGAGTCCAACGCCTTAACCACTAGGCTACAGCGGCTGCTGCTAATATTAAGTTCAGGGTAAAATTCCCTAAAACGGGTTCCTCCGTGGTGGCTCAATCCCAAGCTATCTGATGACAAATGAAATGAGGGCTGTGACCACAAAGCTAACACCACCTCCTCTTACCCCCTGCCTATTCTTATTTTATTTGTCACGTTAGTCTGCTGGAGACATGACACATCCAGGAAGATTTTTTGGCATGTATATTGATGTCACGCTCATCAAGTAGCCTAGGGCTTTCTACCGAGGTTGTAGTTGGTCAAAGGGGTAAGTGTTTTGCCGTCATCAAAATATGAACTACTACCCCCCCCCCCCCTCCCTTCCTCTCTCTCTCTCTCTCTCTCCTCTCTCTCTCTCTCTCTCTCTCTCTCTCTCTCTCTCTCTCTCTCTCTCTCTCTCTCTCTCTCTCTCTCTCTCTCTCTCTCTCTCTCTCATGGGGATGGGATAGCATAGTGGTCAGAACATTGCGCTCGCAATTTGACGACCTGGGTTCGAATCCCGTTCGAAGAGATTTTTCTCCTGGAGTTAACATCAGTGCTGACTCCGCTCTCCCCCAAAGTCCTTCGGATGAGACTATAAACCGAGGCCCCGCGTGTGAACGCACGCAGAACATCTTGGGCACACGTTAGTTCCTGTTCTGCTTTTCGAAAGAGTAGGCCATCGTGTGCCGGTGGAAACAAGATGACAAGATTTACAAAACTGCATACACACGGGACAGGATGTAAAAAAAAAAAAAAAGAGCACAAGAGTGCTTATCCCATTATCCTCGATATAAAAGAAAAGAATAAAGAATCTCTCTCTCTCTCTCTCTCTCTCTCTCCGAGGAATCATCTGGGGTTCAGTCTTTGCAATCTGTACCGACCTAATTCTTCTTCTATCAGTTACCATTCTTAGCTGTCTCAGTCTGCTTAGTATTGTGTGATTCAGAGTATAACCACATCCCCGTCTACTTTTCATTCCATCTTCATAAATGATGTAGGTAATAATCTTCATATGTCATTCTGTTTTTCCTGCAGTAACCGCCATTCTACCCCTCTTCCGTCCCTGCCTTTACCTGTCCACAGCTACTTGGTTTCTCATCTGCAACACTAGGAACTGAAATTGCAGTGAGAAGGCTTGCATTCGGAAATGAATTGCATGTTCAGTGATTTTTGATAGCACATAAGACAGAAACGGAGCTATGCAGTTCCTTGTTGTAAGGGTTCAAAGGAGTTCGAGGGACCTGATGGTATAGGACTCAAGATGGCAACTTAATGTGGATAGTTTCGTTGTTGTCATACAGTATTCTGGTTGCAGAGTGTAAGGTCTCAACTATTTTGTGGAAAACTGTTTTAGTTGTGCAGTATGACAAACTTCATTGACTTTTATCTTTTCCGAGTGATCTTTTATTTCGAGGATAAGAGAATAAATACTCCTGTACTTTTTAAAAATTTATATCCAGTCTCTGTGTGTATGCAGTTTTGTAAGTTTTGTCATCCGTTCCCACCGGCACACAATGACCTACTCTTCAGAAAAGTGATGAAGATTCTAGCACCATTTTCATTTTGTGGTGGTTGTTGTTGTTGTGTGTTCCCCAGCTTAACACCCTGGAGGTCACCCAGAATATGCACTCTTGACTCACTCATCCCACCTGGGAATCACTGTGAGATAGGAAGTACACACTGAATGAGAAGTTTGCGTCTATGACTATTTTCAGATACCTCGCCATATAGGCAGCCATACTCAAACTTCAGAGGAATTTTGTGGTAAAACCTCTTTTGCAATAATTATGTGATTCGGGTTCTGAGACAGCAGCATGGGTAGGGCGTGACAGACTATAGCCAGTAGACAACATATTCCAGTTATATCATATCGTAGCTGATGACAGGAAATTCTGAAAATCTGATCTCAAAAAAGAAAGAAAGAAACAAAACAAAAACCCATACATATTCCAGTTATGCTCACGATTTCTATAGTCAGGGTGAAGGGATTGTGAACGTCCAGGTTTACATTCTCACCCTTTGTAAGAGTTCGACTAGAACATCTCCAAATACTGCTGAATCTGAGCTGCTGATAATCCCAACAAATGTGTTCTATTTTTCATCTTCCCTACCTAGCCAACCAATTGGACGTATCATTATGGGCACACATTTTGACTTGCCCTACGATTGAATCGAATCGCGCTCTCTGTAGTATGGCAAGAAGAAATCTTGCTTAGGTAGACCCAACTGAATAATGTGAGCAATTTCAGTCTTCTGAATGGTCCACCGTGTTCATCGCCATCCTTATCAATCAAAGTGATTAATACACATGACTACCAGCCATCAACCACAGACTTTAAGGCTAGGGGCAGTTTAGGTAGCGTGCTTAGATAGACAGTTTCATGATGTACTTCTAATTTAACTTTTAAGCCTTGGGAAAATAAACTAAGCAAGTGTCTTCTCTACGAAGCAGTTTCAACCGTCATGTGTGTGTGTGTGTGTGGTGTGTGTGTGTGTGTGTGTGTGTGTGTGTGTGTGTGTGTGTGTGTGTGTGTGTGTGTGTGTGTGCGTGCGTGTATGTGTGTGTGTGCGTGCGTGCGTCGTATGTGCTTGTTGTAGTTTCGTGCGTGTCGTGTGTGCTGGTGTGTGTGTGTATGTGTGTGTGTGTGTTGTGTGTGTGTGCGTGCGTGTGTGTGTGTGCTTGGTGTGTATATGTTCGTGCGTGTGTGCGTGTGTGTTGGTGCACACACGCAGTATGCATGTTTCTGTTGTGTTAGTATCATTCCTTTCTCTAGCGTGGTGTGTGTGTGTGCGTGCGTGCGTTGTGTGTGTTGTGCTTGTGTGTGTATGTGTCGCACTGCGCGGGCTGGTGTGTGGGGGTCGTGCCACACGCACGTACTGCATGTTTCTGTTTGTGTTTAGTAATCATATCCTTTTCTATGCCCCCCCCCCTCCCCCCTAATCCCACATCTCAGTTGCAACTTTTTTTTCCTAGCAATGTGATCGCAAGAGAATAAAAGAAGGTAAAAGTAAAAAGTGTCCAAATATGTTCCGAACAATCTAGTGTTCATGTGCAAAAAGTATTGTTCTAGAACAATCAGTGTTCAGGCAAAATCAGGGCTGCCACTGAAAAATCATATGAAAATCCCAAAAAGTATGTCTATTACTTGGGGAAAAGGCAGGAAAATGGACGGATGGCAAAAGAGATGGCAGAAGAGAGAGAGAGTAGAGAAGAGAGATGAGAGAGAAGAGAGAGAGAAGAGGAGAGATCGAGAGGAGAGATTGAGATTGATTTTGATTATTCTTAATATCGAGATATGGAATAAGCATTATGTGCTTTTTTACACCCAGTCCCATGTGTATGCATTTTGTAATGTCAATTGTTCCAGCGGCACGATGGCACTCTCGAAAAGCAAACGGGAATTAACGTGGCCGACAAGAGTTCTGTAGCTCGCATCACGGGCTCGTTAGAGTCTTAATCATCTGAAGGATTTGGGGAAATGGAGTCAGCATGAGTTAACTCGAGAAAAATTCCTACGGAATGGACCGTCGTGAAATGCAGCGATGTTCTGACATAGGCTATCGTCCAGAGAGAGAGAGAAGAGAGAGAGAGAGAGAGAGAGAGAGAGAGAGAGAGAGAGAGAGAGAGAGAGAGAGAGAGAGAGAGAGAGAGAGAGAGAGAGAGAGAAGGAAAAAGATGGAAAGAATGAGAGTGATAAAAAAGGGGAAATTTCAAGAGCAGAATTTTCACCTGGTTGTCATAAGGACATCACTGATCTCTTCCTATATATCATTGTAAGATTTTAAAATTTGTCAATGAGAAAAACTAAAAGAAAAATGTACATGAAAAGTTACTTTAAAGAAAAAAAAGTAGCTGTGAAAACAGAAAAAATACCAAAGAAAAAGAGATAGACCCCCCCCATGACAACAAAACAAGAGCAATAGAAAAAAAAAAAAAATGTTTTCATAATTTTTTTAAAAAGGTGGGGACTGTATTTTGATAAAGAGGTTTGGAATCTCATGGGGTCAACATAGCTTGGACACACACACACACACTATATATATATAAAAAAAAATAAAAAAAAAAAAAATATATATATATATATATACACACATACATCATTTTTTTCATTCTTTGCTTCAGTTCCGATCTACATGGTGGTCTACAGGTGAATTTGCGTATTTTTTTTTACCCACCACGAAGGTGGCTGCATTCCCTCTCTGGGATGATATCTAAACACAACACCTGTGTGCATGCATTTTTAAAGAGTTTTGTCATCCGCTTACCAGCATTAAAATGACATACTCTTCCAAAAGGCGGAACAGGTTTTTTAACATGTGCGAAGATGTTCTGCATTGCATTCACATAGGGACTCGATTATTAGTCATCTAAAGGACTGGGAAGGTGGAGACAGTATCGATATAACTATAGGGAGGAAATTTCTCTAAAAACCTTGGGTCTTCCCAATGGTGGCTCGAATCCAGCCGTTAGATAACAAGCACAATGTTCTTACCACTAAGCTATCCGCCCCCACTCATACACATAACTTTACACTAATCACTTACTCAAAACATATTCACTGACACATAAGCATGCACACTCTTACAGACACCAGTGACACACTTTCCGTCACAGAGTAGAAGCATGAATTTTATTCATAAAGAAAATTGACAGTGATGTTGATAGTGTGCATCAAACCTTCCCTGTAGGTACACACACACACACACACACCACACACACACACACACACACACACACACAACACACACACACACACACAAGCCACACACACACACACTCAACCAACACACAGAGGAAGTCACACACCGAGACGCACACATACACACACTTATATACATATTTACACAGCCACTACTCACATACACACACAGCGTGTGTACACAGACCAGGACTTGCCCATAAATGACCAGAATAAATGAGCGCAGCCCATTACAATGAACGACCAATAAATAAATACACAATTGATACACACCTACAAAGAAAATGACACTAGGCTTCTACGCTACAAATGGCACTCCAGACATCAACTGCCATTTTGCCACAAACACCCCCACCCCCCAAACTTTCTTTAAAAAAAAAAAAGCCATTTGAACCAATCCCAACACTGCAGGCTTCCCACTCTCTGTTCTGCACAATCATTAATTTCATCAGCATTCCAGAACAACTGGGTAAATCTAACACTATTTTTTAACTGACTTAGGTTGTTTTTGCTGGGAGCCAGCAATTTTTCATTTTCTCTCCAAACAACGATTCAATAAAGAGACTGCATCTCAGAACAACTGGTAAAGCTAACACTATTTTTTAACTGACTTAGGTTAATTTTGCTGGGAGCCAGCAATTTTTCATTTTCTCTCCAAACAATAACGATTCACTAAAAAGAGACTGTTTTCTGATGCAATGATATGAAAGAGAAATGACACTAGGCTTCTACACTACACTCCTAACATGAACCGCCATTTTGCCACAGACACACTCCCCTCCAAAAAACCCCAAACAACTTTTTAATTTCATTTCCTATTTTATTCAGAATTGTAAGATTTAGCTTTGGATTTAACTTTCGCTGTTACCGTTTTCTGATACCATTATATGAAAGGGGGCCTAATATATATAACCATGTGAATTTGTCAATTTTGTTCTGATGTAAACTTTCGTTTATACTACCACTCACAACTGTAGAGGGGCTTGAAAATGCGTACACAAGCCAGAAAAGGTGTTCATACTTATCCGCACACTATGTCCATGAGAAAAAAAGGGGAGGCTGGTCAGCCTGCTTGTTTTCAATGAACAAAGGCTGCTTTGACCTTCAGCACACATCCACAGAAGCGTTTCAGTATGATGGACTGGAGAACTTCTAGTGATGAAGAAGAAGGGGACACTTCCACTTCACTTTTCCTACCTCAGCGTGGCTGGAAGTGGAGCCAGCAAGAACATACAGCTTTTTTCATGGTGGGTTCATGAGTGTATGTCTGTGGCAGTATGAACACCTTTGGCAGAGCAAAAAATAATAAAGAGGGTTAGGCATGATCTCATTTTTTTTGTTGCCTGTTTGCGCAGAAGCTGTGAGTGCAGTATGAACGTACCCTTAAGTGTTGTCCAAAAATAATAAAGAGGGGTTAGGCATGATCACATTATTTTTTGTTGCCTGTTTGCGCAGAAGCTGTGAGTGGCAGTATGAACGTACCCTTAAGTGTTGTCCTAACTTTGTAAGCTTGCCAGAACCACCTTATCATATTCTTACAGCAATTGAGTGAATATTCATCTAGATATCTGTGTGGAATTTTAAAATTTAAGAAACTACAATGTAGATCTGATAAAAAATAAATACATAAAGATAAAAGGAAAACACACAAGAAATACAGATTGATTAAAAAAAAAAATCAGCAAAAATCACACCATGGTTAAAACTTACGGAATCCATTTTCTGGTAAAATGTTCACAACTCTATAATAATGAATTGCAATATCCTATGAAGAGTAAAAGTAGATATTCTGAATAATGCAATGATAACAAAAAGTAATGCTGGACTGATTAAGTCATTTGGACAGAACAACATCAGAGTAATATCAGAAATTAGAGGCTGAACTTTGTAGGTGAAAATTTTTTTTCTATTGTTTTATTTCTGCATCAACAACCTAAAGCTGAAGGCCAGTCAAAATACTGACAATAATTTGTGCAGCTTTCAGCCTATATTTTGGGGGGACAATCCGAGTAGAAACCAGATTTGTATCATCATTTGAATTCAATCCCCCCCCCCCCCCCTCCACTAACATAATTTATCATTTTTTAGT
>CM060342.1:13520191-13532691 GCA_030674155.1 Stramonita haemastoma | reverse complement strand
CTAAGTCAAACAAAGCACCAGAAACGACACTAACTCAAAAACCAATAACCCACAGTTCACTCAAACCAATAATCGTAAAGTTCACTCATTCAAAGGAGTAAGCTACTTCAATTCACTCATAACAAAATAACACAGCTTATTCATAATCAGCAACAACTTCATATCCGCTAATCAAAAAACGGCTAAAAAACAATTGTCTTCATTTTTCTCACCAATGGAATGGAAGCAAGCCTACGATGCTGTGTGAAAAATGAAAAATGACACTATGAACACACAGGGCTTTTCATCTCGTCCGATGCATACGCCACTGATATCTGCCTCACAGCACGATATTCCTGCCCTCCCTCCCCCTTCCTGCCTGTCTGCCTCACTGTTTCAGTCTCTCCTGTCTGCCTCTCTCCAATATGAAGCCAATGTCTCCCCCCCCCCCCTCCACACAGCCATATCCAGATGATTCATCTCCTCCAAGAAGGATGTACAATGGTTTAGACATTCACCTGCCTAACAAGTAAACCCACAAGATTCTGGGTTTCATTCTCAGGCTCGCCCATCTTCCCAGATTTTTTTGTTTTTGTTTTTGAAAACTTTTTAAAAAATTCATTTTGTTGTTAAAAAGCATATAAACTTTCTTCCCAGTTTGACAGGAAAATTGAACGGAATCTTTATCTTTCAAAAGAGACTCTAAACCGGTCGGACCTTTAAACTAACGGACTTGTGCACATCAAAAGAACCCATGACAGTTGAAAATCGAAAAAGCATGGAGGTACCTCATGACTATCTGGCAACATTGGTTAGGTTCAATTCCAACTGCGTTTCTTTTCTCGAAATAAAACATGGTCAATTTCTCTTCTTTCCCAAAGCCAATTCTCTGTCTTTTCCCCACAAGAACCTCTCTCTTACTTTTCCCCACCAGCCTATTTGTGACGCTCCACCATGAAATGAGTCGCTTAGCACATTACCGAATTTTGCACTAGAGCCTTAAAGCAGGTGGGGTCAAGTTGTCAATATTGTGATTTGATTGATTATTAAACTAGATCTTTTATTATCTTATAATGAAATATCAAGGTATAATTTTTATTCCTTTTGCTTTTAAATGTGTTTTGAAAATACCAAAGCACTCATTCTGACAACCTGTTACTAAAATAAACTTGCCCGTTCTCATTTTGTCACATCCTGCAGTCTATCATTTCAATTGTAATAATGTTTCACAGAATTGTCCGATTTTCAATCTGTTTTTTTAAATTTGATAGCCACTTTTTGCACATTAATAACATTTCAATAACAAAAATTGACCTCATGTGCACTCCGTCTCATTATGTGTGAGCGTCACATTTCTCTTTTTTTTTCCCCAACACAGCCAATTTCTCTTTTTTTCCCCAACAGCCAATTTCTCTTCTTTTCCCCAACACAGCCAATTTCTCTTTTTTTCCCCAACAGCCAATTTCTCTTTTTTTCCCCAACACAGCCAATTTCTCTTTTTTTCCCCAACAGCCAATTCTCTTCTTTCCCAACAGCCAATTTCTCTCTCTTTCCCCAACAGCCAAATTCTCTTTCTTTTCTCCAACAGCCAATTTCTCTTTCTTTTCCCCAACAGCCAATTTCTCTCTCTTTTCCCAACAGCCAATTCTCTTTCTTTTCTCAACACCAATTTCTCTTCTTTTTCCAACAGCAAATTTCTTTCTTTCCCAGCAGCCAATTACTCTTTCTTTTCCAAACACTGCCATTTCTTTTTTCCCCACCAGCCAATTCTCTTTCTTTTCCCCCAACACAGCCAATTTCTCTTTCTGTTCTCCCAACACAGCCAATTTTCTTCTTTCCCCAACACAGCCAATTTCGTTCTTTCCTTTGACAAAGAAGATTCAAATACCTTCAACACAGCCAATTTTCCTCTTTTTTTTTCTGAACTGGCATAGCCTTTTCCTAACTCATGGTATTTTTTGGGCTGGATTTTAAAAAAAGTCATCTTCCTCATTTTTCTTTCGATTTTTCCAAACACAGACAACTTTTAAGACAGACAAGGTCTCTCCCCACATACCCAATTTCTCTCTGTGGTGAGAATTTTGTCTTTAGTATAGAGCCACCCATTTTTTCCCCTCCAAGTCTGCAGGTATATTTATTTCCCAGTGTCTTGACCTCAGCATACAATACAAGCCAGCCAACAAGGGATGAAGATAATATCAAGCAAGCAGTTGAGATCTTACCGCTTCTCTGGTTTAAAGTTTTTTGAGAAATAATGCTGACAGTGAGCGCAAAGAACAAAAAATGCACCGGTAAAAAAATATTCAACCCCCCCCCCCCCCCAAAAAAAAAAAGCAAAAGAGGTCATAATATGGGGAAATATGGCAGACAGGCAAGTGGCGCCATCTAACTAGCTGTGCATCAAGGGAGACTAGTACATTTTTTCTTTAACCCTTCCTCCCACCCCCAAAACTCAAATTGTCACATGCCCTAAAGCTTCAGTCTACAATCAGAGGTCTACAAATGGAGCACATTCACTTGCAGCAAAGGTAACTATCAAGGTTGTGCTATGGATCAACAAACATGTAAATATCATACAAGTCATAACAGGACAAAACAAACGCACAACATGTAAATAGTAAGTACCCAGTCAAGCCATGTTTACAGTCTCCCTTTTATCTTTTCCGACAGGACACATCCACCATGACATTCAAACAATCACACTTGTTAGGAATAATTTATCAGGTCTTCAAGACAACCATGTAAATATCTAAATTTCTGAGCTGTAAGTTAACTTTATTTTCTTGTATCTGCGACTACTGCTTTGATAGCTGATTTATTTACCTCCCCAATTTTTTTTTTTTTTAAGTTACATCAGTGGAAATAAAAAAGTAAATAAATAAACAAAAACCCCCATCAGTGGAAATATGTTTTAAGTTTTGCTGGTTTATTTATTTATTTTTTCATAATAAACTACTTGTTGCTGCTTTGGTTTCCTCAGCCCCAGGTCACGGAATCGCCTACAATGTGCTCTCTCCTGTCTCACTCTTCTTCGAATGAGACTATAAACAGAGGTACCATGCGCGAACACACAGAGAACACCCTGCGCACACCGTGTCAAAACCCTTTCCGCTTTTCAGAAAAGTTGGCCACTGTGTGCTGGTGGGAACGGATGACAAAATTTACAAAACTGCATACACATGGGGGCTGGATGTAAGAGAGCACACGAGTGCTTATTCCATTGTCGTCAAAATAAAAGAATTGAAAAGAAATACATAAATGAAAAGCCACCGCGGTAGTCTAGTGGTTAGGGTGTTGGACTCGTAATCTAAAGGTTGCGGGTTCAATCCCAGCTTTCGGCTATGGCGTTGTGCCCTTGGAAAAGGCACTTTACGGCTATTTTCCCACCCCACCCAGGTGTAAAAGGGTGGGTACCAACCTTGTGTTGGGGGTTAACCCTGCCATAGACTGGCGTCCTATCCAGGGGGGAGTCTATGACTCTCAGTCGCTTAACGCCACAGAAACCGGGATAAGCACCGGCCTGATGAGCCTTATAGGCTCGGACAGACTTTAACTTTTTTCTTTTAACATAAATGAAAAAATTTTTTTTTTAATGAAATAAAACTAAACCACCCACCTGGCAATCACAGTGAGGTTGTGAGCGCACACAGATCAACAGTTTGTACGTATAACTGTTTTTAAAATACATTTTAAAAATTATTGGATTAAAAAGTTCTGTGTTTAAAAGTTCTCCATGTTAAAACTTCTCAGAGTTTACAGCCACTCTCTACAACTGCATGAGAAACTTCATTCCAGATTTCAATATAAAATAAGAAGTGATCAGCTAAAAGTATACCCCTTAAAAAATAAAACTCCAAACCAAAGAATACCAGCAACAGGAAAAAAAAGGCATAGACAAATATATCTAGCCACACCTACTAGTTTCCCCCACTTTCAACTACTCTCAGCTGCTGTCCATTCCATCCCATCCCAGCATAATGCATTTTTGCTTATATAACAGACAACAACAGTTGCTGTCTGAGCGTTCGTCAAAGAAAAATATACACTCTGAATCTCATTTTTGTCAACTACACTCGTATGTTTAAAAACAGAGGTAAAATATACAACAATACACATAGCCCCCCCCCCCCCCCTTTTTTTTTTATAACAATCTAATGCTGCTTCCTTAGTGTTTCTAGTGCAGCCAGGTCATATGCCTGCTCTCATACTCATGAGTGAATGGGCTAGAAAGCTTATCGCAATAAACAACTGTCATATTATTATCGTTTCATTCTCACAATCTGAATCACAAGGAATACACACACGTACCCTTATCTACACTGTTTGATCAACTTTCATCAATTTGTCTTCCTTTCATATTTACATTTCACTGTTGTAAAAATGGGAACATTAAAAAAAAGAAAGAAAAAAAAAAAAGCTGAATCGAACAAAGCTTTCAGAATCTGAGTAAAACAATCTTTTCAAAGAAAAAACAAAAAGTTCTCAACTATGATTCTTAGTTCATAAAAAATCAATTCTCTGTACTTTTTCATTTCATTCATGCTTCATACCTATCTCTGGATACCTTAAACAAAAGCCCCCCCCCCCCCCCCCCCCCCCCACCCCAAATATCAGTTCAATTTGAAAAGCTCAGGATCTACAATAATTAATGAAAGTTTGGGCAGCTTCTGCTACACATACTGTAAAAGACAAGGTGCAGGATCATCTCAGTAGGGTGGCCACTGATCAACATGGATTTTGTCTGCTTCCCTTAGAACAAGTATCAACTGTAACACACTAAAATTTCCATTTTGCTAATTCATGTCTTTTTTCTTTATAACAGCAACAGTATTGTCTGGTTGAGGAGGAACTAAAACAAAGTGAGACAAAGCATTGCATTTCTGAATCATGTCTCTAGGATACTTTTGTTAAAACACAGGAGGTAAAACTGCTCACTTGCGTACGACTAAAACAAAATGTACAATCAGATTGATGCAAGCAAGCACATGCACAAACACACACACACTGCATACACACTTGCATTGATATAAATGTACAATGTTGGCAAAAATGTTCACACAACAAATACACATGTAAAAATGTATGCCATCACACACGCACACAAAGATGTTTTGCACACTTCTTTTCACTCTCTCTCTCTCTCATACACACACACATGCACGCACACACGCACGCGTGTGCGCACACACACACACACATATAAAGATGCAACTGACATCAATCTGAGCATACATCTCATACTGGTAAAACAAAAAAACAAAACCCAAACAACCAACAACAACACAGACACACACACACACAAAATAAACCCTTACAATCTTTAAAAAACACAAAAATAAAATGTACCAACCATCATAAAAAACACAAATCCTGATAAATCACACCACAAAACCCAATCACAAAAAACGCTCCACGTCAAAACACGTTCTTGAGTAGTAACAGTAGATGACCCACAACAGACGAAGCAACGAGTGACTCCAACCCCCCCCCCCCCCCCCAAAACTCCCCTCCCCCCATAAAAAAAACACCACCCCAACCAAACTGCAGGAGAGGAAGATTCCAAGAGACCATCAAGACTAGGTGAGATAAAGGAAGAACTACGTAAGATGTATAAGACGGCAGGTCCATGACTGGTTCGGAAGATGGCCATTTGCGAAGAGAGGCTTCGGGAGTGAAGAGGGGTGGTGGGGTGGGGTAAAAGTGAGGCAGTGGGGGAGAAGGAGGGAGAGTGAGGAGAGTGAGGAGGGGGATGGGTGGTAGTAGGCGACGTTCATATCCAGTGTCTTGTTTTTAGAACTGTCGACGATCACAGATCTGCAGAGAGATGCGACATTCGCGTCGTGTCTGCATGGAGGAGAGGGCTGGCAAAGGCTGGATGTGGGTGGGGGTGGGGGGGGGGGGGGGAGTTTGTGTGTGTGTGTGTGTGTGTGTGTGTGTGTGTGTGTGTGTGTGTGTGTGTGTGTGTGTGTGTGTGTGTGTGTGTGGGTGTGTGTGTAGTGTGTGTGTGTGTGTAGTGTGTGTAGTGTGTGTGTGTGTGTGTGTAGTGTGTGTGTGTGTGTGTGTAGTGTGTGTGTGTACATGTGTGTGTGTAGTGTATGTGTGTGTGTGTGTGTGTGTGTGTGTGTTCGCGCGTGTGTGTGCTTGTGCGCTTACGTGCGTGCGTGAGAGCATGTGTGTGTGTCTGTATCTGTGTGTGCGTGCACGCGCTCACACGCCAACGCATATATGTACACACATGCATGTCTTGTCTGCAAGAGAATGCACACACACACACACCCACACATCTGTCTGTCCACGCATCACAGAGGATCTGTGTGCATCCTAGTACCTACGCACACACCCACACACCCACACACACTGATAGCTATGCCTGTGCTGTATGTATATGTGCGTGCATGGGGTAGGGAAGGGTGGAAGGGGGGAGGGGAGGGGCGGGGGAGCAGCATCAATCGGGCGTGGCGGGGGGCTCTGTGCTGAAGTAGGGTGTGGCATCCTTGACCAGGATGGTGTGGCAGACGTCGCACACTTTGGCCGGGCGCCCCGCGGGACCGCTGTTCACTGACTTGGTCGTGCAGTCAGAGCAGAAGATTCGCCCGCAGTGTCGACAGTGGTGCTGTGGACAGATAGGGATATGGATGTAGAGAGAGGCAGTAGACACAGCAT
Source organism: Stramonita haemastoma (assembly GCA_030674155.1). Taxonomy (NCBI): domain Eukaryota; kingdom Metazoa; phylum Mollusca; class Gastropoda; order Neogastropoda; family Muricidae; genus Stramonita; species Stramonita haemastoma. The sequence goes on along the minus strand of CM060342.1, from coordinate 13,526,049 downwards.
GTACGCACAAGCACATAGACAGCACACATGCATGCATGCACATGCATGCGCGCAGCGAGCGCACACACACACACACACACACAAGCACATGAGTGCCTATTCCATTATCCTCGATATAAAAGAAAAAAACAACAACAAACAAACAAAAAACCCCCCCAAACCCCCCCATACACATACACAAACACACACACACACACACACACACACACACACACACACACACACACACACAGCACACACACACACACACACATGCACGCACGCATGTACACACACATCTTGCAAACATGTTAAATCCTGTTCCGCTTTTTGTAAGAGTAGGCCATTGTGTGCCGGTAGGAACAGATGACAAGATTTGCAAAAACTGCATACACAAGGGGACTGGATGTAAAAAAAGCACACGAGTGCTTATTCCATCATCCTTGATATAAAAGAATAAATTAAACAAATAAAACACACACACACACACAAACACACATACAAACTTGCTTATTCAAAGTACCATTGGGAAATAAAAATTTGACACCATTCCCTAAGTCGGAATATACCTTGATGGTGGGTAAAAGCAGTCACGTACGCAAAATATTACCACTGGTGATTCACAAAGCTCTAGCTAAACCCCCTAACCCCTCCCCCCCAAAATGAAAAGTGATCTTTTGTAATCTACCATTACATCCAAAAAAATTAAATAAAAATGTTATCTTAAAAAAACGACGACCACCAAACAACAACAACAACAAAAACCCAAGCAGAAAAGACAGGCCACAGCTGGCTGGCTCTAATCCAATCCAATGATGTTGCTTATAGCCCTGCCGACTGCACAGTCCATATTGGGGCTGTCACCTCGTCACAGTTTAAAACTCGTTTTAAAAGCTGGCTGGCTCAAAGAAATAAGAACCAAAGTGGTGACCACCCAATGAAACAGACAGATAGGAAAACAAATTCACTTGCATACAGGAAAAAGAAAATGGGTAGGCGCTGCACTTGTGGCGACGCGCTCTCCCCAGGGAGAGCAGCCCGAATTTCACGCAGAGAAATCTGCTGTGACATAAAGTGGTACAAAATACAAAAAAAATACAAATACAATCAGAACAAAATTGGGAACATGAGAGAAAGGGACTGACTTTGCGCTTGGTGACGGAGAATGGCTGACGACAGTTGTTGCAGTCCTCTACATCGTCCTCGTGTTGCCAGCGAACCTCGTTCTCTGCCTGACGAATTTTTTCCAGCTGGATCTGGGGACACCATCAATACAACAAACTCACTGAGAGAATTGAGAGAAATTTGAAAAAAAAAAAAGGTCATTGAGGGTAGACTCTAGGCAACTTTACTAGAATGACATGAGATATGCTAATGTACAATAAGTATAACAAAAGATATAACTGCCACATTAGGGTCACATCTTATTAAAAAAAAAAACTAAAAAAAAAAAGGAAAAAAGGTCACATCTTACACAAAAAGCTCATTGAGAGCAGACTCAATACAGCAACTTTACAATGATGAAATGAGATATGTTGAGGTACAATACGTATAACAAAAGATATAACTGCCACATTAATATCACATCTTACACAAAAAAGCTCATTAAGAGCAGATTCAATAAAGCAACTTTACTAGAATGAAATGGGATATACTGATCTATAATAGGTATCACAAAAGATATAACTGCCACATTCATGTCACATCTTACACACAAAATCTCATTGAGAGCAGACTCAAGGTAACTTTACTAGGATGAAATGAGATATGCTGATGTACTTTAAGTATAACAAAAGATATAAATACAACATTAATGTCACATCTTACACAAAAAAGCTCATTGAGAGCGGACTCTAGGCAACTTTACTATACTGAAATGAGATATGCTGATGTACAACAAGTATAATAAAAGATATAACTGCCACATTATTGTCACATCTTGCACAAAAAAACTCATTGAGAGTGGACTCAAAGCAACTTTCTAACTATAATGAAATGAAATATGATGATGTACAATAAGTATAACAAAAGAAAATAACTGCGAAATTAATGTCACATCTTACACTATGGATTGAATTTTACTTGCAAAGACTTTTCAATGATGAAATTTCAAACACCATATAGAGTTTATTCTAGTCACAGTAAAAACTATTACTGAACTGTATGTAGTGAGTGTGTGTGTGTGTGTGTGTGTGTGTGTGTGTGTGTGTGTGTGTGTGGTGTGTGTGTGTGTGTGTGTGTGTGTGTGTGTGCGTGTGCGCGCGTGCATGCGTGTGTATGTGTGTGTGAATATGTGTGTGTGTGAATGTGTATGTGTGTGTGTTTTTGAGTGTGTGTGTATGTGTGTGTGTGTGTGTGTGTGTGTGTGTGTGTGTGTGTGTGTGTGTGTGTGTGTGTGTGTGTGTGTGTGTGTGTGTGTGCGTGCGTGCATGTGTGCGTGTGTGCATGCATACGTGCATGCGTGTGTGTGTTCATATGCATCTGGTGCATGCGTTTCCTATCTCAACTCTGCTCATCTGTGTGCACATACATCGATTGCTTTTGTGCTGTATAGGTTGAATGCAAGCGCTCTGATTCGCTTTTATGCAAGAGATAGCGTTATACAAATTCCATACATTATTATCACTATTATTATTACATGAGTATGAATTCCTCCAATCAACAACATTTCAGAGACATTTTGAAGGGAAAAAAAAGGTGTGACAACACTATGTCCTACCTGTAAGGACTGGGACAGCTTGACAAAGTCTCGCTGTACTGCCTCGTTGTTGTCCAGGTAGCGCTATATAAATTCCATGCATTATTACTATTATCATTATTATTATCATTATTATTATGTCCTACCTGTAAGGACTGGGACAGCTTGACAAAGTCTCGCTGCACTGCCTCGCTGTTGTCCAGGTAGCGCTATATAAATTCCATGTATTATTATTATTACTATCATTATCATGACCTACCTGTAAGGACTGGGACAGCTTGACGAAGTCTCGCTGTACTGCCTCGCTGTTGTCCAGGTAGCGCTATATAGATTCCATGTATTATTATTATTACTATCATTATCATGACCTACCTGTAAGGACTGGGACAGCTTGACAAAGTCTCGCTGTACTGCCTCGCTGTTGTCCAGGTCTACCTGTAAAGACTGGATCTTGCTGCGGAGCTTCTGAGTCTCCCCCTCCATCTGTGTCTGCACACACACACACACACACACACACAGGAGTTAAATGCTGTTGCAGGGAAAAACTGTCGTGTGTTCTTGTAATTTTTGAAAGTCAGACTTTAATTAAAATCATTTTTGCCTGCTATTCCTGATCGTTCATTAGAAAATGCTTTCAATGACTTTTTATTAATGTTCAGGATTTGTGAATGTTTGCTACAAAGTCCAGTTGCTCATTTGCTTTAGGTTAGAAGTTAGCACTTTTCTTGTTCAAATGTCACTTTGTTTTTACCTATGATAATTACAGCCTGTAATAGCATACATACACACATGTGCACACACACACTCACACACACACAAAACACACACACACACACACTTACTCACACGCATGTACGCACGCATGCATGCACGCACGCACGCACCGCGCGCGCATGCCAATACACTCACACACACACATATGCATGCGAGCTTACCAAAGTTTATCTATTTTCCTTTGTCTTCTTTTGTATGTGCAGTTCAATGACTTTCTCATGGTCAGATGTGTGGGGGTTTGGGGTTTTTTGTTGTTGTTGGTATCATTCATTCAACTCAACAAACAAACACACATATTCACTTCTATCACCTTCTTCCCTTCTCCAGTCTAAAATAATTGTTAGTGGATAGACGTTAAAATAAAGACACACACACACAGACACACACAGAGAGCGGGATAGCCTAGTTGTTAGGACAATGCGTTTGCAATCTGTTGACCCAGGTTCAAATCCCGTTCAAGGGGATTTTTCCCCTGGAGTTAACATTAGCGCAGACTCCACTCCCCCAAAAAAGTCCTTTGGATGAAACTATAAACTGAGGCTTCGTGTGTGAACGCACACAGAACATCTTGCGCACATATTAAATTCTGTTCCACTTTTTGAAAGAGTAGGCCATTGTCTGCCGGTGGGAACAGATGACTAAATTTACAAAACTGCATACACATTGGGACTGAATGTAAAAAAGCACATGAGTGCTTATTCCATTATCCTCGATATAAAAGAATAAATAAATAAATGAACAAATAAATAAATAATAAACAAAGAAAAAAAAACGGAAAAAAAACCACTCTCCACTTCCGCACATTCTACAGATCAATTCTCCTGCTGCAACTGTGTTCCCTTGCTAGATGGGATGTGTAGTGTAGTGTAGTGCCTTGTTTTCTCCTGTGCTTGTAACTATGCAGGAGGTCTGCCTGCTGGCCTCAGCAGATATATTCCCACCTCAGAGAAGCTCATGTGAAAATCATCTTGTTGCTGTTGTGCGTTCCCCAGTTATACACTCTGGGGGGTCACCCAGAATGTGCACTCTGACTCACTCATCCCACCTGAGAATCACTGTGAGATTGAAATTACACACTTGAATGAGGAGTTAGCGTGTATGACTGTTTTCAAGTACCTTGCCATATAGGCAGCCATACCCACTTTCTAGAAATTATGTGCTAGAAATTTCCCCTTCCCTATCACTCTCTTTGTTTCAGTCTTTTACATAACCCCTCTCTCTTCTCTCTGTCTTACAAAACTGCATACACACGGGGACTGGATGAAAAAAAGCACAAGAGTGCTTATTCCATTATCCTTGATATAAAAGAATAAATCAAATCAAATCAAATCTCTCTCTCTCTCTCATTTTCTGCCTACTTTCTTTCCATCCAACTTTTTCACCACACACACACACACTACCCATCCTCTCCCTCCCCCCCCCCCTCCAACCCCCCAAATCCTCCTCCCCCCTCCCCCCCCCCCTCTCCTCTTCCCAACATCTGACCTTGGCCGTTTCACCCTCTTCGACCCGTTGCTGCAGGGCGGTGATGAGTTGCTTGCTCTTGGCCTGGATGCTCTTCAGGGAGGCCTCCGACTCGCGATACTTGGCCTCTGTCTCCGCTCTCCCCGTGCTCTCCCTCTCCAGCTCTCCCTTCAGCCCCTCCACCAGACCTGCAGTGTCGGGGAGAAACATGAAACAATGGGGACAAGGGGGTATGTTGTTGCTGTTGTTGTGTGTTTATTTATTTACTTAATTATTCTTTTATATCGAGGATAATGGAATAAGCACTCTTGTGCTTTTTTACATCCAGTTCCCTTGTGTATGCATTTTTGTAAATGTTATATGTTCCCACCGGTATGATGTTGTTGTAGGTTTATTTATTTATTTATTTATTTATTTATTTATTTATTCTTTTATATCGAGGATAATGGAATAAGCATTCATATGCTTTTTTTTACATCCAGTCCCCGTGTGTATGCAGTTTTGTAAATGTCATCTGTTCCCACCGGCACATGATGGCCTACTCTTACGAAAAGCGGAACAGGATTTAATGTGTGTGCAGGATGTTCTGCGTGCGTTCATGCACTAGGCCTCAGTTTACAGTCTCATCCGAAAGACTTTTGGGGAGAGTGGAGTCAGCACTGATGTTAACTCCAGGGGAAAAATCCCCTCCAACAGGAATCGAACTCGGGTTGTCAAATTGCCAGCGCAATGTTCTGACCACTAGGCTATCCCGTCCCCTATTGTTGTTGTTGTGTGTGTTCCCCAGCTTACTACCTTGGAGGTCACCCAGAATAATGCACTCTTGACTCACTCATCCTACCTGGGTATTATAATGATTGAAATTGCAAAGGCTTCATGTCTGAGCTAGTACTGTTGTTAGACTTAACATTCAGTTCAGTTTTCCCATCAAACCGGGAAGAAA
>CM060342.1:13490191-13515191 GCA_030674155.1 Stramonita haemastoma | reverse complement strand
ACACACATTCTGACACACATATGTACAGAATCTTCTTCAATTGTAACTGTTACTGACAAAGGATAGCCCAAATTACAAAGGGTATCAGTTATTCCAGTACATGATATCTTGTTTTGTTGTGTGTGTGTGTGTGTGTGTGTGGTGTGGTGTGTGTGTGTGGGGTGTGTGGTGTGTGTGTGTGTGTGTGTGTGTGTGTGTGTTGTGTGTGTGTGGTGTGGTGTGGTGTGGTGTGGTGTGGTGTGGTATGTGTGTGCGGTGTGTGTTGTGATACACACACGCACACACACTACACACTCACACATGACACACACACACCACACAAACAAACATGCAAACAAACACACACACACACACACATCCCCCCCTCCCATAAGTCCTTCAGATGAGACTATAAACTGAGGCCCCGTGTGCAAACGCACACAAAATATCTTGCGCACACATTAAATCCTGTTCCACTTTTCGTAAGAGTAGGCCATTGTGTGCCTGTGGGAACAGATGACAAGATTTACAAAACTGCATACACACGGGGACTGGATAAAAAAGCACCTGAGTGCTTATTCCATTATCCTCGATATAAAAGAATAAAATAAAATAAAATAAATAAAAATAAACACACGCACACACAAACACACATATCACACACACATTACACACACACACACACACACTCATATACACACATCACACACACACACACACACACAACACACATGCAAACACACACACACACATCTCCCCCCCCTCCCCCACCACCACCACACTCACACACACAGTATAACACACATACCAGTTGGTCGTTGAGCTGTATCTGTGACTGGGTGAAGGTCTGTTTGATATCCACCAGATATTTCTCGTTCTCCTCCAGCTTGGTCGTCAGCGCCATGATCTGTTCATCATTGTCATCATCATTATCATCACTGTCATCATCATCCTTATCACCATAATCATCCACATTATCACCACTGTCATAATCATTATCACCATAAACATCATTATCACCATAACCATCATTTCACAATCATCATCATTAATATAATAATCATCACCAGCACTACCATCTTCATCACTATTATCATAATCGTCATCATTTTGTATCATTACCATCATCCTCACTATTCATCACAGCATCATCAGAGTTGCTGCCATTGTCATGATCAGTAAATTCCTGGCAGTAATATTGATAATAGTAATGATAATAATAATAATGATAACATTCTCCCCCACTCAGTGCACTGAGTATACTGTGGATGCATCCAACTGCCTCCCACCCCTATTCCATGCACACACACAAATTCTCTCTTGCTCACCAATCCCCCCTACCACCACACAAAAAAATTCTTCCCACCCTCTCTCCACACAGACAGACTTAACAGACACACAGAACACACACACACACACACACACCACACACACACACACACACACACACACACACACACACACTCCCCCTCCTCTCACACACACACTCTTCTTCAAACACACACACACACACAATTTTCCTCTCCCCTCTCCCACAATACACAAAACTCTACACAAGCCACACAGAGCAGCGCCCCTGCAAACCATACCACACCATACCATTCCATGCTGTTTACAGCCCTAACGACCAAGAAAGCCACATCAGGGCTGTCACCTCATTCACTTTCAGTGGCTCCAGTAACTGTCAACTTCAGGGTCAAGACTGGCAGCCAGACAACAGAACATCTTGCTGCATTCTTGCCTGCTACATGAGGCACTGTGAAAGAGGATCTGGCCTGACTGACCCCTATCACCCCAGTGGCCAAGAAGCTCTATGGAAACTGTAGGGCCTGCAGTGTACAGCTGCCTTCATCAAAGAGACTGAGCTATCCATCTGACAACCCCCCCCCCCCCACACACACCCACCCCCCTCACCCCCACCCCAGAGGTCAAGAAGCTCTATGGAGACTGGGAGGACCTGCAGTGTACAGCTGCCTTTGTAAAAGAGACTGAGCTATCCATCTGACCCCCCCCCCCCCCCACACACACACACCCACCCTCTCCCCTCCCCACACACCTGCGTCTGCGACTCTTGGCCGAGGCTTTGAGTGTCTCCTCCAGCTGTGTCTGGTAGGTGAGGGACTTGATCATCCCCCCCACCACCCCCCCACCCACCTACCCCACCACCAAAACCTCACCCCCCACCCCCCCCACACAACCACCCTCTCCCATCCAACCCACCTGTGTCTGCGACTCTTCAGGCGAGGCTTTGAGTGTCTCCTCCAGCTGTGTCTGGTAGGTGAGGGACTTTTGGGTGGCCTGCTGCTCGCTGACCAGCAGACGCTCCAGCCTTCTGATCTCGGAGGTGGCCGTCTTCCCGTCCTCCTGGGCCGTCTGCAGCTGCGCCTCGTAGTTGCTGCACATGCTGCACGGCCGACCCAGCTTCTCCCGCGCCGAGCGAATCTGTGTCGTGTGGTGGACAGAGAGAGAGAGATGTGGTGAGGTGTTTGGTGTGGTGAGAGAGAGAGAGAGAAAGACATGCTGAGCGAATCTGGTGGGAAAGACAGACAGAGAGAGAGAGAGAGAGAGAGAAGAGAGAGAGAGAGATGTGTGAGTATTGGGAGAGAGGCAGAGTGGGGAGAGGGAGGAGGAGGGAGAGAGAGGAGAGAGAGAGAGAGAGAGAGAGAGAGAGAGAGGAGAGAGAGGAGAGAGAGGAGAGAGGGTGAGGATTGGGAGAGAGAGAGTGGTGAGGAGTAGGGGAGAAGAGAGGAAAGTAGATTATGTGAGATTGAGAGAGAGGATGATGAGGTATAGAGATAGACAATGGAGAGAGAGAGAGAGAGAGAGGAGAGAGAGAGAGAGGAGAGAGGAGAGGAGAGGAGAGATGTGGTGAGGTATTGGGGAGAGATGCATCATGGAGATGGCGAGAGAGGAGAGAGAGGAGAGTGGAGGAGGGAGAGAAAAGAAGGAGAGGATACAGGAGAGAGAGGAGAGAGGAGAGAGAGAGAGAGAGGAGAGAGAGAGAGAGAGGAGAGAGAGAGAGAGAGAGAGAGAGAGAGTGGGAGAGAGAGACATGATTTAGTGAAGTGGAAGAGAGAGAGAGAGAAGAGAGGAGAGAGAGAGAGAGAGAGAGAGAGAGAGAGAGAGAGAGAGAGGAGGAGAGAGAGAGGAGAGGAGAGAGAGAGAGAGGTGAGGAGGGGAGAGAGGAGAGTGGGAGGGAGGAGGGAAGGAGGAGAGAGAGAGAGAGAGAGAGAGGAGAAGGGAGAGAAAGAGGAGAGAGAGAGAGAGAGAGAGAGAGGAGAGAGAGGGAGGAGGAGGAGGAGAGGGAAAGAAGAGGGAGAGAGAGAAGAGGAGAGAGAGGGAGGGAGAGAGGAGAGGAGGAGGGAGAGAGGAGAGAGAGGAGAGAGAGAGAGAGGAGATGTGTTGAGCAAATCTGGTGGGAAAGAGAGACAGAGATGCTGAGCGAATCTGGTGGGAAAGAGAGAGAGAGAAAGACATGCTGAGCGAATCTGGTGGGAAAGACAGACAGAGAGAGAGAGAGAGAGAGAGAGAGAGAGAGAGAGAGGAGAGAGAGAGAGAGAGAGAGAGAGAGAGAGAGAGAGAGAGAGAGAGAGAGGAGAGAGAGAGAGAGAGATGTGGTGAGGTGTCTGTTTGGGTAGAGAGGGGGAAGGGGGGGGAGGGGGAGGGAGGGAGAGGGAGGGAGACCCAGCTTTTCCCGCGCTGAGCGAATCTGTCGTGTGTGTGGGGGGGAAAGAGAGAGATGAAGTGAGATATTGGGGAGAGAAGCAGAGTGGGGGAAGGTGGGGGGAGAGGGAGAGAGGGAGAGGGGGAGAGAGAGAGAAACTTGAAATTTTAACAAGGGAGAGAGGGAGATGGGGAGAGAGAGACAGAGAAACTTGAAATTTTAACCCTGGTAGCGCTGAAATAACGGCAGCGGTACTCAGTGCTGCTGGCTGAATTAACAGCAGCCATTGTTGATTTGCAGTAGGGTGGGGTCAAACAACTCTTCATATTGATATGTAAAACTAAACTAAGTGTGTACAGTTGTAAATCACTGGAAAGCTTAGATAACAAGCTTTTAAAAGAGTGAAATTTTATAGCAGCATGTAGTGTTTATGATAATGTAAAAAATAAATAAAGTTTAAAAACTGCGCGTGCACTACCAATCACTGTTGCGATGTCGGTGAACCAGATTGATTTTAACACGATATGCAATGTTGTTGCGGTGCAAAAATGTCATGATTCGATAAATACTGTCTGTTGACATAAGTTTTGAAAAAATAAAGAGCTTGCGTGGCTTTATCGGTCGTCAAATACTCGGAAAAGTCCAGCGAAATGATCGATGTGATCGCGATCGTCATGGCGGTGAACACTTATTTCGTGTGAACTGGCGGCGTTCTATGACGAAAATACGACAATCGCTTGATTTCGTGTGATGCAAAGTACTCGACAGCATATCGAAATGACTTAACAACAGTTATTTCGAAGCCGTGTTGCATTAAAATAAAGTAAAACAATGTATGACATCGAAATCGCCTGGTAGCTATGAAGTGCTTTGGACAAAACTTGGCACCGCTCGATTCAGTCCGATCGCGATCAATTTTTCCGAAGTTTTTCAAAAATATTTCACAATCCTTACCTTATCGTCTCTATTATCATTTAATTCAACCAAATCCAGCTCTAAAACTCCTCATCGCCGTCAATATCGTCAAAAAACTAGAAAAATACTTCGAGTAATACGGGCGCAAACACTTTGCCGCCATTTTGTTTTCAGGCGATCGAGGTTCGTCCAAAAAACCCAAAAAAAACCACCTCTAAACCAAACAGAATCCTCATTGCTTGCGACTGCAGATGACCTTCACCCATTTCTGCAGCCCTACAATGGCCTTCACGTTCATTGTATGACCTTTGAAAGCGAAAGCCTTCAATTACGATCACCGACGTTATCCCGGAATATTCCGGGAGCCGCCAGAAATGCTGCACGTCATTCCGGAGTAATCCGGGAACCGCGCCACCAGGGTTAACAAGGGTAATTGGATAAGCCAGAGGCTTCTTTACACCAGGCCCTCATGGGCAAAAATGAAACAACTACGAATAAATCCATGAGGGAGAGAGAGAGAGAGAGAGAGAGAGAGAGAGAGAGAGAGAGAGAGAGAGAGAGGAGAGAGAGAGACGAGACAGACAGACAGACAGACAGACAGACAGACAGACAGACAGACAGACAGACAGACAGACAGACAGACAGACAGACAGAGACAGAATGTCTGTCTATTTATCTATCTATTCCATAGTGTGTCAACTGTGGGGGCACCCCAGAAGACTTTTGACAACCAGTTCCCTCCATCCCTCTCTCTGTTCTGCCTTTCTCAGGGTTTTGTTGAGTTCTAGGCCTGTGCATTTGCTGATGTGAAAGACATATGACCCCCCCCAAAACAACCAAAGAAAGAAAAGAGACATGACTTAAAGCTGTATGCTGTGTACTTACCTCTTCCTGCAGCAGAAGCCACTCTCTCTCGCTGACCAGGCGCTTGCCTTCCAGAGAAAACTGTTCGCTCTTGGCTTTGGCCACCGCCAGCAAGTTTCTCCGGGCCTCCGTCTCCGGTGTCGGATCTGTTGGGAGAAACGGAGAGAATGGGACCAAAACATAAAAACTATGTTCTTGTTGTTTGTTCTTGTTCTAAAACTATGTTCTATGTTCTTGTTGAACAAAACTATGTTCTTGTTGTTTGTCAGCAAGTTTCTCCGGGCTTCCGTCTCCAGTGTCGGATCTGTTGGGAGAAACGGAGAGAATGGGACCAAAACGTAAAAACTATGGTGTTGTCCGCCAACATTGGACAAGTTTTTCCATGCCTCCATCTCCGGTGTCGGATCTGTTGGGAGAAACGCAGAGAATGGGACCAAAACATAAAAACTATGGTGTTGTTATTGTTTGTTCCACAGGTGTTCACCCAGAACACGTAGTCTGACTTGCTCATCTTCCTCAGAAGTCAGATTATGGCTGCCTATATATCGCAAGGTACTCCTAATATTGATGGGCTCCCTGTGGACTTCCGGCCCTGAGGATGAGACACAACGAATCTGGGTATGGCTGTGGCGGGTGTGACTGAAATGAGCGGCCTGGGAACAACGGGACAGGGACATCACAGAAGATGAGGCAGCAAAAAAAAATCTGGGTATGGCTGTGGCAGGTGGATTGAAATGAGCGGCGTGGGAACAACAGGACAGGGATGTCACAGAAGATGAGGCAGCAAAAAAAAATCTGGGTATGGCTGTGGCAGGTGGATTGAAATGAGCGGGTGGGAACAACAGGACAGGGATGTCACAGAAGACCGAGGCAGCAAAACAAAAAAAAAAACAAAAAAAATCCCCCCCCCCCCCATTCCATAAAATCCTGACCTGTGATGGCTTTGGGTCTGCAACAGGACAGGGATGTCACAGAAGACGAGACAGAAAAAAAAAAAAATCCTCCCCCCCCTCCCCCCAATTCCATAGAAGACGATGCAGCAAAAAAAAAAAAAAAAAATCCCCCCCATCCCCCAAATTACACAATATCCCCTGACCTGTGATAGCTTTGGTCTGTGCGGCAGTGAGGGAAGCGGAGGGCAGAGTCAGCACCTTCTCGGGGCTGATTCGTATCGTCATGCCGTCAGCCTCACCCAGCGACCGCGTCTCGTGGATCCCGCTGTCGGCAAAGCGATCCCCCTCCCCCCCCGCAGCTCCGACACCGAGGGAACGCGGGGCAGGCCGTCGTCCTCCAGAGTCTCAAACTGACCAATCTCGTCCGAGTTCGCCGAGGTCAGCGACCCCTTGGACTGGCTCTTCAGCTTGTCGAATGGTGTCAGTTCGTCTCTGGAGGTCGAAGGCTGGAAGAGAAGAGAAGAGAAGCAAATCAGTTGACAGTGTTGAGAAAAAAAAGGTTTTTTGTGCCCCCCCCGTTCCTTGGCTAGAGCTTTAAGGTTTACAAATGATGAGATTTTTGCATATGTGATCATTACCCACCCCCACCCCCCATTTAGGTAGCCGCATTCCGACTTTGGGATCATGTCTTAACACGACATTTTATTATTTAAAAAAAATTCTTTTATATTGAGGATAAAGGAATAAGCACTCATGCTTTTCTTCATCCAGTCCCAGTGTGTATGCAGTTTTGTACATATTGTCATCTGTTCCCACCGGCACACAATGGCCTACTTTTACAAAAAGCAGAACAGGATTTAATGTGTGTGCAAGATGCTCTGTGTGCGTTCGCACACAGGGCCTCGATTTACAGTCTCATCCGAAAGGCTTTTGGGGAGAGTGGAGTCAGCACTGATGTTAACTCCAGGGAAAAAATCCCCTTGACTGGGAATCGAACTCGGGTCGTCAAATTACGAGTGCAATGTTCTGACCACTAGGCTATCCCGTCCCCTGACATCTGTGTGCATGCATTTTTGAAAATGTTTTTAAAAAAGAATTTTGTCATCCATGCCTACCGTCATAAAATGGCCTACTCTTCCAAAATGTCCAACAGGTTTTCAATGTGTGTGCAAGATGTTCTGCATGCATTTGCACACAGGGCCTCAGTTTTTAGTCTCATACAAAGGACTTTTGACATTCAGTTGTGACTGTTTGCGCCTTGGCTTCAGTACAGTCCCCCAGTTCACCCAGCTGTAAATGGGTACCTGCCCTCTTTAAGGTCAGGTAAGGTAAAGCAGCAAGGGAGAGGAGATGGGCGCTGCCCTCAATATGCTGGCACCTGGAGGAGCTGACATCTCACTCCCCTACGTTCGCATATGTTGTGGGAATATCTTTACCTTTTTACCTTTTAAAGAGGTTGGCAAGTACACCTTTACCAAACAAGTGATTAGGAATAAACAGACACAGTATTGGACACTGAGAGTGCTAGACCTACCTCAGACTCCTGCGACTGTTGTTCTGCAAAAACAAAAAACAGAAAAACGTGATGATCAACAGACATGATGGAAAGACATGCTGATATATTGTGGCATATGTTACGACATGTTACGTTTGTATTGCAACAAGTACATCTGCACATATCATAACATTTTACCCACACATGCTCATAACACACACAGAAACAAAAAGTACAGCCTATTTTACAAACACACAAATACAAACACACACTCACATACTTACTTACTTACTTACACACACACATACACAAAAACACACATATGTTTTTGTTTTTTTCCCTACAATTTAAAAAAACAACCTCAGAGCATGCATGTACGCGTGGGGGTATATACTTGTGTTTGAGAGAAGGGGAGGGGATTGTGTGTGTGTGCGTGCATGCATGCATGCGTAAGTGTAGGTTGCACAGTATGTGTATGTGTGCAGCCTACGTGAAAGAGCGAGTCTTACAGTGCACTGTCTTTTTTATCATATTATAATTTTTAAAAATTATTATTATCTTTTCTTTAGTTCCTTTTCAGTTTATTTTATTATTATGAGTAGTCATAACAATGTGTGTGTAGCTTACTATATTTTGGATGTATTTTTCTGTAGTTTTTTAAATTTTGCTTGTTGTTTCATTTTGTTAGTTTGTCTGTTTGTTGTTTTGTTTGTTTTTATTTTGTTTTTTAGATAGATGGCTTGATGCATTCTCAATGTACCATCTGGAAATAAAATTTTGACTTTCACAAACACACACACACACACACACACACACACACAAGATTCAAGATTTAATTCCTTTCACCCCTTTTGGGGCATGGAGGATAACAAACAAGTTCAACAGGAGAAAAGAAGCCTTACAGCAATACATCCAAAAGTATTATCAATATCAACAGGAACTGAAAAGCAAGAATTCATCGCAAAATAATAAACAAACAATATTAAAGACTCAGGACATGGTTTTTTTTAAGGTATGTGAATTTCTGTAAAAGACACAATCTACATTGGTTAAAGGCATCAAATCAAATTTCAAAAAATACCTGCAACTCTTATGAATTTTGATAGAGACAGAAGAACTTTTCGAGATTTACATTTCATCAGCCTGCAAAATTTATGACTGGACATGGGTTGACGAAAATGCTGAGGAATAAAATCTTGCCGTAAATGTGTAAATTGTGTAATTGTGTAAACACACATACACACACACACACACACACACACACACACAGGCACTAACCAGAACGAGAGAAGCTCTGTTTGCGGCGCTCGGCCTGCTCGCGTTCCTGACGCTCTCTCTTCTCCCCCAACTCCTTCACCTTCTTCTCCTGAGCCTCTCTCTCCTGGTCCTTGTGCTGCAACTCTGCACACACACACACACAAATCATTAAACCCTGTTCCGCTTTTCGTAAGAGTAGGCCTTTGTGTGCCGTGGTGGGAACAGACGACAAGATTTACAAAACTGCACACATACGGGGACTGGATGTAAAAGAGCACACGAGTGCTTACTGCATTATCCCTGTTATAAAAGAATAAAATAAAATAAAATAAATAAATAATTTTTTTAAAACACACACACACACAGAGTACACTGTCAGTGTTTTCGTCTTCTTTTTCTTTGTGGAAATAAGAGATTGTTCTGAACGAAAGTATAACTGACGAAATGATAGGGTGACCTTCAAGGAACGGAACTCAATCGGAAATACAGGGTGAGTACAAAATGATTTTTTTTTTTTTTTGAGTACAAAATGAATTTAGTTCTTTAACTTATCATGGGTTTGTAGTCTTGTCACAGAGATGTGGGCCATTGAGGTATGAATACATACATGGGTAACTTCAACCCAGATGTAACAACACAAGTTGGAATCCCTCTGCAGTAGCAGAGGGGGATGTCAAATGAAAGACGAAAGGGCTTTTCTTTTTTTTTCTTTTAACCCTCTTGCATTCAGATTCTCTGAGCACAAACTGCCCCTAGATTTTGCATTCCATCACGAAATCAGGTCAGGCACACATGCTTGTTCGCTTTTTCCTCCTTCTAAGTACATACCAGCAGCTATAATTACTTCCAGACTCTCAGCAGGATTTCTACCTCTAGCCTGATAGAGCTTTGACATATAGAAACAATTAGTGATGGTCACAGCATGATGGAAATCTACTGTGTGTAAATTCCGGCAAATTCCTGTTTGGGATTCAGGGGGTGCAATTATTCAATCCCGGCAAATCCCGGTTCAGGACTGAGAGGATTAATGAAAGACCTTACTTCATTAATATGAACAATTACCATATCCTTATTTGAAATCCATGGTATTTGGTTGTGTTACACGAAGAAAGAGAAGTTCTTAAAAGACTTTTATGCAATGGTATTTTGGGCATGCCACCCCATCTCAGTCTAATCAAATGTGAATTATCTACCAAAATTGACATATTTTGGCATGTAATTAATATACTGTGTACCACCCTGTACAAAGTTAAGAGTAAAATAATCATAACAGATATATCCCTGTGTAGAGAAAGAAGGAATTTAACTCGTGGCCTCTGGTGGATAGGAGAGATTGCGTGGATGTGCTGGAGGTTGATGCGAGTGTGTGTGTGTTTATATCTGCATATGACTGGAAGCATGACAATCATCATTATTACATCATCACTATCATCATCATCATCACTCACCAGCGATCTGTCGTTGCTGCTCTGAGGACAGCACACTCTCCATACGCCTGAGGTCCATCATCATCAGACGCTGTGACTCCAGGAACTGGTCGTTGGCCATCTGCCACGTCTGCTTCAGCATCTCGTGCGTCTGCTTCTCCTCCTCCAGCAGACGACACACTGACAAACACACGCACGCACGCAGACACACATACACGCAGACATGCATGCACGCACACACACATGCATGCATGCACACACACAAACACGCACACAAACATGCCTCGACTGAATATCATCTGCTTATTTTTCTTTCTTTCTTTTCTTTTCTTTTCTTCTTTCTTTTCTTTTCTTTTCTTTTCTTTTCTCTCTCTCTCTCTCTCTCTCTCACACACACACACACACACAAAAAAAACTTGACTCTGAATATCATCTGCTCACTATCTCTCTCTCACACACACACAAACCCATGCACACACACCCTCCCCCACCCTTCCTACACTCATCCCCCATCCCACCACCTCACCTCCCACCCCACCCCACACACACCCATCACAAAATATCTACCAACACCACCCCCCTACACACCACTTTACAACACCACCACCACCACCACAAAAAACCTCTCTGCACTACTGACCTTCATGCAGCTCCTTGCGGACCTTGTCTGTGTCCTCCTGAAGGACGTTTTTCTGTGTGGTCAGCACCGCCACGTACATCTCCAGGTCTGTGCGCGCTGCTTTCTCCGCCTTCACTATCTTCATCAGCTTCTCCACCTGATTTATATACACACACAGGATACATTGAGCACACACAGAGAGGAAAACACATACATGCACACAGCGCAGAGAGTCACAGACACACACAGAGCACATAGACACATACAGCATACACAGACACACATATACATACATATATATATATATATATATATATATATATATATATATATATATATATATATATATAAAGTATATGTATATGTATACACACATATATATATACACACACATTCTCACAAACAAACACACACACCCACAGAGAGGCACACACACACACACACACAGCATACACACACACAGAGGAAAACACACAGAGCACACACAGAGAGCACACACAGAGAGCACACACAGACAGCACACACACACACACACCCACTTGGTAACCACACTCAATGCTGCTTAACCTTAGCTTGGCAAAAGCAAGTGCTCTGACCACTGAGCTATCCCATCCCCATAGAAAATGACCACCACACAAAAACAGGACATCCCACAAAAAGGATACCACAAAAAAACAAAACGAACAAAAAAAAAAAAAAAGAAAAGGAAAGGACAAAACAACTGACCTTTTCTTTGGGGTCTGCAATGCTGTCCAGATCAGATAGAGATAGTGAACTTTTCTCTCCATCCTTGCCCTTGATACCCGATGTCTGAAACAAAAACACCACCACAATGTCTACTATTACTGATTTCAAGCGTTCTGGAGTCATTCCGCCACAGTTGAATCCTTCATTTCAACCACTCATCAGTCATCTTACCACAATGTATATTATCATGAATGCATAATTCAACAAAAATTGAATCTGGGATCAATCCCAAGTTGTCAGATCGCAATCGCAACGCTCTAACTACCAGGCTATCCCGTCCCCTGACAACCATTTCAAAATCCCATGAAAACCAAATGAAGTTTTCTTCACCAAACTGAAAAAAGTGCTAGAATTCATCAGATAAAAAGCCCAACTATGATGTAAATGAGCTAAATGACTCTTTGCAACATGGAAAACACGGACATACACTGAAACATCAAAGTGAAATTTTTTTTTTTTACTTTGTTTTAACCCTTACAGTACTGAATATCTGCTGACAATTACTTCCCCTATCCTGAATTTCTGCCCCAGCGCTCCCCCCTTCAGTCCTGTCAGCCGGTTCTCCAGCAATAGCGGAACCAGAGGAGGGTTTGTTTACAGTGGTACGTTATGCGGCTAACTGGCATCAACAGACTCTGGAAAGTAGTTTTGATACGGCAAACACTGCTTCTCCTTTCCCATGAGAATGTTTACAAAGCTTCAAGTGAGTGAATGTAAAATTTACCGAGGTACCCATTTTGCACTCTTCTGCCATTTTGCACTCTTCTGCACCTCAGAAACCCAGGAATTGAAAGAAAATTTCAGTTGCGCCGGTTTTCCTCCTTACAGGACTGAAGGGTAGCAGAAAGCTGAGCTGGAAAACAGGCTTACTGTACTGAAAGGGTTAATGCAAATTTTTAAATCCTGCACCAAAACCAGCCAAAATGGTAAGGGGGGTATGGTCCATACCTCTAACTTGAGCTGTGCTTGGCGCAGCTGTTCCCTCAGCGTCTTGATCTCCTCCTCCAGGGGCAGTACCACTGACTTCAGGATCTGAGCATCTTCCTGGGCCTGCCACCAGCATCAGTAGCGTTATCATCATCGTCATTATCATTGTTACCATTGTCGTTATCATCATCATCAGTATCATTATAGTCATCATTATCATCATCATCATTATTACCATTGTTGTCATCATTATGATATCATCATCATTGTCATCATCATTGTTACCATTATCATCATCATTATCACTATTGTCATCATTATCATCGTTACCACTGTCACCATCATCAGCATCACCCTCAGCATCATCACCATCCTTGTCATCTCTATGATCACCATCACTGCCACTATAACTGTCATCACTATCACCATCATCACTGTTATCATCATCCCTATCATTCATCATAAAAAATGTCACTATCTACTACATGAAACACCCAGACCCTACTTTCTTATTGGGATGACAGAGTAAAAGGGGGAAAGGTGGGGGGGAAGAATCCATAGAATTGAACCACTGGAAGCAGTCAGACTAAACACTCAACTTATGCAAGCACCAGTGACACTGGACAACACGCCTGCGGTAACCCTGAGACCGGCAGACAGATACACAGCTTGTGAAAACTGTTATGTGTTGATTCCTTGAAGTTTTGTTGTTGTTTTGTCTGGATTCTACTTCAATTACATCACAAGCCACCAGGAATGTGGGACACGACCCTGTAGTTTTCTTATTCATTAATTTGAGGAGGTGACAGCCCCGATATGGCCTGTGTGGTCGGTGAAGCTATAAACAACATGATTGGACTGGATTGGATTCACAGTATAAACTTTTTTTTAACCCTCTTGCATTCAGATTCTCTGAACACAAACTGCTCCTAGATTTCGCATTCCATCATGAAATCAGGTCAGGCACACATGCTCGCTCGCCTTTTCCTCCTTCTGAATACATACCAGCAGCTATAATTGCTTCCAGACTCTCAGCAGGGTTTCTACCTCTAGCCTGATAGAACTTTGGCATGTGGTAGCAATTAGTGATGGTCACAGCGTGATGGAAATCTGTGTGTGAATCCCGGCAATCCCGGTTCAGGATTCAAGGGGGGCAATTATTCAATCCTGGCAAATCCCCGTTCGGGACTAAGAGGGTTAATAAAGCCAAGCATCTCCACTCACTTTTCTCATGCTGTCTTCCAGGTTCTCGTGCTCCATGCTGATGTTGGGGGAACTGGAACCGCTGACTCCCCCCACACGTTTCAGGGACTTGGCCACCGAGATGAAGAACCCTTCCCTGTGAACATAGTCACACACCTCTGTCACACCCAACAAGGTAAGGTAAAGGTGTCCCATAACCTAGGCGGTCATAAGGGAGCGAGGCATCAGAGACCTCAGCTTCTCTAGGGGCCAACATATTGAGGGCAGCGCCCATCTCCTCTCCCTTGCTCTTTACCTTCCCTGACCCTAAAGAGGGCAGGTACCTATTGACAGCTGATTGATTGCAATCTGGCATGGACCAAACGTATATGCCTAAACATGCGCTACACACACACACACACACACACACACACACACACACACACACACACACACACACACACAAACACAACACACACACACATTTTCTCACTCACTCAAACAGATGACAAAATGTACAAAACCATATGCACACACAGACTGGATGTAAAAAAAAAAAAATTTTTAAGCACACAAGTGCCTATTCAATATTCTCAAAATAAAAGAAAAAAATAGATAAGAAAAAAAAAAAAAGCATACACGCACTCACCAATTCTCATCACACACACACACACACACCCACAAAGACACACACCCTCCCCCCCACACCCCATTCACACACCCACACACACACAGACCAAGCGGCACTCACTCTCGTTCTTGGCTAAGTTTGTTCCTCAGTTCCTGAATCTCCTCTTCGTATTTCTCATTCAGCTTCACCAGATTCATTCGCTCCGTTTCATACTGCGCTGCTGTTGACATCTGGGCTTCTTGCGATGCTTCTGAAAACACCACACACAGAGAAAAAATGTGACTGTCAGAGAGATGATGATAACAAAGAAGAAGAATCTTAGTACATGAACGTGTGTGTGTGTGATGTGTGTGTGTGTGTGTGTGTGTGTGTGTGTGTATGTGTGTGTGTGTGTGTGTGTGTGTGTTGAGAGCATGCGTGAATGTATATGTGTGGTGCAAGCGTACATGCATAAATAATAGTGGTTATATGTCTTTTCTAGTCAATGGTTTTAATAACACTGTATCCATACATTGGTGTGTGTGTGTGTTTGTGTGTGTGTGCATTTGTGTCATGTGTATGCGCGCGCGCATAAGTATATTTGTGATATTTTTATTTAAAGCTGTCATATAATGTTTGAACAATATGAAATGTAGCTATCTTGTGTCTTTTGACTATGATTCATGTCAATATACCTGTCAGTATTATAATTGCCTTCAGGATGATTAAAGTGTTTTTGACTTGACTGACTTGACATGAATCAAACGTATTCACAAGTATAAATTATGAAAGAGTGTGAGAATGTTTACAGACCAACAGACATTAGGTCTCGATGCTAAGAGGGTGCTGAAGAGAAACAGACTAGACCCTTTATTGCTAAACGCATTTTCAACTTGAAAAGAAGAAACAGTGCGACGACAAACCACAGACCCAGCTACACAATGATGCCAGGTTCACCATCCCTATGCCAGTGACCCAACCTGCCATAGAACAACGTCAAAGAAAGACCATACATAGACATCCTGAATGAAGCAGGTCAACAGACCATTCCTGTTAGATTGCTGCAGGTAACTACAGAGGAGCTGTGGTGCTAAATATGAAAACACTCAACACAAGGGACAGAAAATCAGAAAAGAGGAAAGGAAAGAACAAGGCAAGAACGGAAACTACAACAACACAGAGAGAAGAGCAGAAGACAGAGAGGAGAGAGAGAGAGAGAAGAGAGAGAGAGAGAGAGAGAGAGAGAGAGAGAGAGAGAGAGAGAGAAGAGAGAAGAGAAGAGAGAGAGAGGAGAGGAGAGATGAGAGAGAGACGAGACAGACGAGACAGAGAGAGAGAGGAGAGAGAGAAGAAGAGAAGAGAAAGAGAAGAAGAGAGAGAGAGAGAGAGAGAGAGAGAGAGAGAGAGAGAGAGAGAGAGAAGAGAGAGACAGAGACAGACAGACAGACAGACAGACAGACAGACACAGACAGAGACAGAGAGAGAGAGTGTCGTATAAAATAAAGTCGTATACAATACATACAAACATAGATATTCCAAACAACACAACACAACACCCTATTCCTCCTCCTCCTCCCCTCTACTCCTCTCACCTCCCAGAAGCTGTTGCATGCTGGAGATCTCCTGTTCGTAGTGTTCGCGGATGCTGGCGATCTCGTCCCCTTGGCTTGTTCAGACATGGCGGCTGCCGTCTTGACATCCTCCAGTTCCTGCTTGAGCACCGACATCTCTCCCTGCAGTTTGTCCATCTGGCTGCGCCATTGCTCTTGCTTCTTCTGCTCCTGCTTCAGTTCCGCTGCACGCACATTGATACAGACACTGAGACCTGCATGTTGACCATTAAAAAAAAGTTAAAGTCTGTCCCGAGCTAAGGCTCATCAGGCCGTGCTTATCCGGTTTCTGTGGCGTTAAGCGACTGAGAGTCATAGACTCCCCCCAGGATTAGGACGCCAGTCTATCGCAGGGTTAACCCCAACACAAGGTTGTTACCCTTTTACACCTGGGTGGGGTGAGAAAATAGCCGTAAAGTGCCTTTTCCAAGGGCACAACGCCATAGCCGAAAGCTGGATCGAACCCGCAATCTTTAGATTACGAGTCCAATGCCCTAACCACTAGACTACCACGGCGGCAGGTAAAAGGAAGGGGTGTGTTAAATTTAGCCCTATGGACTGAATGATGTTGGATTTGTGTGCTGTGATTTATTCATTCAATATTTTTTTGTTATAAAGCTTTTAGTGAGTGTGTGTACATATCCATCCATAGATTTAACCCTTATCTTGCTATCACAATTTTGCTCAGGCACATGCTGGACAAAACAGAGAGAGCGTTGAGTCATGACAAACAGCAATCGTCAACTGAGCACTCACTGCTGGTGGTGGTTTCTATGATCAAATCCAATGATGTTGCTTATAGCCCCGCCAACCACACTGGCCATAACAGGGCTGTCACCTCGTCACATTTTAAAACTCATATTAAAAGTGTGCAACTATATACAGATTAAAACGGGGTCCATGATGAATGCTGTTTGTCAACAGCGCAGTAAAGAGGTTAAATATCTGGGAGCTATAGTATCAGATGAAGGCACAAAACCTGAACTTCTCTCCTGGATAGCCCACACCACAGCTGCAATGACCAAACTGAAAGTCTTCTGGAATGATAAGAACATCGCCATCAGCTTCAAGAACAGATTGATGCGTTCCCTGATCCTGTCCATATTTTTGTACGCATACATGCGAAATGTAGACCATAACAGCAGACATTGAAAGAAGGATACAGGCAATGGAGACGAGACGCTTTCGCAAACTTCTTGGTATCTCATACAGAGATCACATTACAATTGAGGAAGAAAGAACCAGAATTGAAAACGCCAACAGGCCATATAAAGTGCTCCTGACTTCAATAAAAAATGCAAACTGAAGTGGTAGGGGCACGTCACACAAACATCTGAACCGGCCAAGATTGTCCTACAGGAAACAGCAGAATGAAGGGGTAAATAAGCAGTCAGAGAAAACGATGGGAAGACAACACACCAGAGAGTGGACTGGCCTTGAGTAGAATACACACACACACACACACACACACACACCA
The DNA here is from genome assembly GCA_030674155.1 of Stramonita haemastoma. Taxonomy (NCBI): domain Eukaryota; kingdom Metazoa; phylum Mollusca; class Gastropoda; order Neogastropoda; family Muricidae; genus Stramonita; species Stramonita haemastoma. The sequence goes on along the minus strand of CM060342.1, from coordinate 13,497,525 downwards.
CCACACACCACACACACACACACGCATATTCATACGCATTATAAGTGACAAATGCAACTTTTAGTCACACACAAGTATCTGCTTTTCTTTTCCCCTTTGTCTAATATCACAAACAGTGAAAGACGTAAAGTCTAAAGAACAACGAACGAATCCTACCTTCTTTCTGAAGAAAAAGCTCCTTGAACTTTGCCCTCTTGACCCCAAAGTCGGCCTCCAGGGCCCGTTTCTCCGTTTCCAACTTGGCGACCTTCTCTTCCAAGGTCTGGCCCTCTCTGCAACACACACAACCCCGGAGTGTCACAAGACGCTGACATTATTATTATTCTCATTGCTGTTGAAGGATTACCTCCTAGCCAACCACAAGGGGACGTATTGATGCATGAGGCAGCAGAGCCAAAGCTCAGGTGCCCTAGTCTGCCATCAGCAGTGCTTCAGTATCACTGGACCATGATTATGGGTATTCTAGTATTGAACAGGACTTCGCAAAAGAAAGAAAAAATTTTGCAAAAGATTTTCTAATAAAATTTGGAAGGTGAACATCTGATAGGATAAAAAAAAAAATTTTAAAGATTAAAAAAAAAAAAACCCACTCTGATAGGATCTGAACCACTGAATTTTGGCTTTCCAAAAAGGTACTGGATATCTAGGCTCTCCCTAAGAGATGCCGGGAGCCTGCAAGTAGTGATAGCAACCCCATATTCTGGAAATTCAGTGCTAGGAATTCCTCTCTTTTAGCAGTGGTATCAGGACAGCAGTAGTACAGCAAGAGCAGTGTATCAGAACAGCAGTGGTAACAGCAAGAGCAGTAGTATCAGGAACAGCAGTGGTAACAGCAAGAGCAGTAGTATCAGGAACAGCAGTGAGTAACAGCAAGAGCAGTAGGTATCAGAAACAGCAGTAGTAACAGCAAGAGCAGTGGTATCAGGAACAGCAGTAGTAACAGCAAGAGCAGTGGTATCAGGAACAGCAGTAGTAACAGCAAGAGCAGTGGTACTAGGAACAGCAGTAGTAACAGCAAGAGCAGTGGTATCAGGAACAGCAGTAGTAACAGCAAGAGCAGTGGTATCAGGAACAGCAGTAGTAACAGCAAGAGCAGTAGTATCAGGAACAGCAGTAGTAACAGCAAGAGCAGTAGTATCAGGAACAGCAGTAGTAACAGCAAGAGCAGTAGTATCAGGAACAGCAGTAGTAACAGCAAGAGCAGTAGAGCATAGTACAGAACAGCAGTAGTATCAGGAACAGCAGTAGTAACAGCAAGAGCAGTAGTATCAGAAACAGCAGTAGTATCAGGAAAGCTTGGTTAAACAGCAGAACAGCAGTAGTAACAGCAAGAGCAGAGTACATTTGGAACAGCAGTAGTAACAGCAAGAGCATGGTATATCTAGGAACAGCAGTAGTAACAGCAAGAGCAGTGTATTAGAACAGCAGTAGTAACAGCAAGAGCTTTGGTACTATCAGAAACAGCAGAAGTAACAGCAAGAGCAGTGGTATCAGGAACAGCAGTAGTTGTACCAGCACAAGCACCACTTACACACAGTACCACAATAAGCTGAAGTGTTTCAGCCGGTAGCAGCAGCTAAGAAATGGACAAGCACTGGGACCAGAAACAGCAGCACTGCCAGCCATGGTTGGCAGAACTACACACGCATGCATACCAGCCAATTACAGCAAAACCACAAGTATGCTAGTGTCTGTCTTGTCCTTGAGAAAGAAAATATATAGCTTAGCCTTTGAGTCTTCTGTAATGATTTGAATGACCCTTATTACCCAGCTTTATTTATTTCCATCTTTCCTAAAAGTATCTAGATAAGGGATACACCAGGAAGCAAACATTTCTGAGGAACCTTCTTGATCGAGTGTGTGTACTCAGCATTCAGTGCTTATGCAAATTTTGTGTGTGTGTGTGTGGGGTGACCATCAGAGATAGATAGATAGATAGATAGATAGATAGATAGAACATAGATAGATAGATAAGATAGATAGATAGATAGATAGATAGATAGATAGATAGATAGATAGATAGATAGATAGATAGAGAGAGAGAGAGTGTGTGAGAGTGTGAGTGTGTGTGTGTGTGTGTGTGTGTGTGTGTGTGTGTGTGTGTGTGTGTGTGTGTGTGTGTGTGTGTGTGTGTGTGTGTGTGTGTGCATGGTGTGTGCGTGCGTGGTGTTTGTGCATTTATAAGTGTGTGTGTGTGTGTAGTGTGTGTGTGTGTGTGTGTGTGTGGTGTGTGTGTGTGCATGCGTGATGCGTGCATACGTGTGTGTGTTCAATTTCACTTTACGTCTCCTCACAAATTGTGATATTAGACCAAAACAAAAAAAGGGGGAGGGAAGGAGTGGTGGTGCTGGATCAGGTTAAGGGTGGAAGCACATATTTTTGAAAACCAGTGGAAAAAGAATTATATGGAAATTAAGCTTTCTGACATGTAACAAAAGAAATTGCAATTCATATATAATCTTTTTTAATTTAATTTCTAACAAAACCTAACAGGTAAAAAAAAAAAAAAGGGTAAAGGTGTCCCATAACCTGTGGTCATAGGGAAGCAAGGCATCAGAGACCTCAGCTTCTCTAGGGGCCAGCATGTTGAGGAGGTATCCATCTCCTCTCCCTCGATGCTTTACCTTCCCGACCCTAAAGAGGGCAGGTACCTATTTACAGCTGGGTGAACTGTATTGAAGCCAAGGTGCGCTAACAGTCACCCATCCAATTGGTAAACCACGCTCGATGCTGCTTAAACTTGGCTAGGGGAAAGCAATCGCTCTGACCACTGAACTATCCCATCCCCCCAAAAACAGTATTATGTCTAACAATAACCACGTGTATACATGTGCATACATTACAAAATCTGAGGTTGCAGGGGAGGTGGTACTAGAGGTGGAATGTATAATTATTGTATTTCATTTTCATTTTCGTACCACTTTCAGTCACGGCAGATTTCTCTGCGTGAAATTCAGGCTGCTCTCCACGGGGAGAGCATGTCGACACAAGAGCAGTGCGACCCCTTTTTGTCTTTTTCCTGTCTGTAACTGACTGTGTTTCCCTATCAGAGTGGCTTTATTCTGCAAAATTTTGTCAGGGACAACTCTCTAGTTGCTGTGGGTTCTTTTACGTGCGCTGAATAATTATGTGTAACACATGGGACAACAGTTTATCATCTCACCCGAAAGACTAGACCGGGCCACCACTCCATGTCTAATGGATAGGGGAAAGTTTTAGACCCAAACAGGGATTAACCATCGCACACTTCCGACCCAAACTTTTCACTTTCTAGGCAGGCGTGTTACCTCTAGACCACCAATCCAGAAAAGTTTTCCTCTTTAGGAGGGCAAGTAGACAGATACGCCATATACGGAAGGGACCAACCCAGTGACTCATTTCTCAACAAATGCATATTACTGGCTAAATTCATCGCATTGCCCACAGCTGAATCACCAAGTAATACTAGTTAACACATGTCCACGTAATTCCCTCCATGACAACGAATAAGTGATTTTCTGTACATCATGCAATCCACTCCACAAAAACTCTTACAGCATCCAGGACTTACTCCAGTCTACCAGGAAGCATGTACTTCCAACTGTCATAACCCCATCACTATGTCACAGCATCAGCAAAGTCATCAGTAACTAACCTAACAGTAACACTCACTGTCAGGCCCCCTTTATAATGTGTGACAACAACCGACAAACTGAAAGCTGATTCTGGTAATACCACTTTGAATCAACACTCATCTCCATAGTTGGAATGCTGGCTACCTTAATGGTGGGCAAAAATAGTTGCATCTAAATAATCTCACCCTTGGTAAGCCACCACACTTTAGCCCAGAAACAACAAATAAAATCAACACATACCTCTATGATATAGTTTTCACCTAGATACCTTTTTACACACACTACAAAAACAAATTGCAAGTTACTGAATAAATTTTACAAACTGGTCTATCAACACATCTAGTTGGTTATTGTCAAACTTCAGAGCCTAGTATTTCTCTTTTTTTTCTATGTTAGTGTGTGAAAATATGTAGAAAGTATCGCTGTACTGTTAATGAAATGCAGATGAGAGTCAGGTGACTTCAGGTGACAAACATGTCCGAATACATTCTGACTCACAAAGACCTACAAAATCTGATTCTGATTGGCAGGTTATTTTTGCATGAGGAATGGGTCAACACAGCTATTAGTTACAAGCTTACATCATCATTTTTGATGTCATACCTATATGCAAACAAAGACTAAATCTCTCTCTCTCTCTCTCTCTCTCTCTCTCCACACACACCACACCACACACACACACACACACACACACACACACACACACACACACACACACACACACACACACACCCAAAGACTAAATCTCACATTCCCCATGTTGAAACAAAGTAGTTCTGTTGTATTCCCAACTTTGAATTTAAGTGAACAAAATGAGTTATAACACTGTAATCATGTCAGGGGGCAAGGTCCAAATTGAGGCAACAGGCAGACAAAGAATAATACACAACATGCTCATGTCATGTCCATTACAAAAGCAGTTGGAAAACATAGATTCTCTTCAGTACTCCTTAGCCTATGTTTGTGATTTTATCACACTGTAGTTGCTCAGTGGAAAAGTAGAAATATGATATATCCACAAAAGGAAAAAGACTTTTTTTTTCCAAGTCAAAATTTCTCTAATAATCACAGAAAACACCCACTTAAAATTAGACCACCCAACCCAATCCAGTCACAATATGTTAAGCCAACTGTAGAGGCCATATCAGGACTGTCATCTCATTGAATGATTGATAGGCATACAAAAAAGACCTGTTTAAAATGATACAGTACAGGGGCAGGATAGTCTAGCCTAGTGGTTCGAGTGTGGAGCTCATGATCACATGACAGCATAGGCCAAGCCATCACTGAGAGTCATTTGAGGGGTGTTTGTTAACAGTATCAACTCCACTCCCCTGAAAGTCTTTTGGATAAAATACCAAGATCCCAAGTACAAATGCACGCAAAACATCTACCAGCACACATGTCAAGACCCATTTTTCAATAGAGTAGGCCATTGCATGCTGGTAGGAATAGTTTGATGACATTTTTTTTAAAGCGCTTCCACACTTTGTGTCCGAATTGGCTACTTTAATGGTTGCACAGTTCACAAATCTCACCACTGTGAACCTTGGAGCTCTAGCCAAAGAACGAAAACAAACAAAAAAAAGTTTCATGAATTCAACTGAGAAGCTTGCAATGGAATGGAATCAAAGACACTGTTGCTAGTGATAATGCAAAATGAGTATAAAATTTACTAACAAGACCTTGATTTATAAGACTTTTCATCTGAGAGTGGCCCATGCCAAAAGCTGTCTCAGTTATTGATGTCAGCTAACTGCCTAGGCCTACATTAAAATGTTGCTATGTTGTAAAATGTTGAGTTGAGATTGCTTTCAGCCATGACAAGCTCTTAACAATCTGCACTCTCCTCTACAAGAGAAAAAAACTCTCTGAAGTCAGAGTATGGCTGCCTATATGCCAAGGTACTTGAAAACAGTCACTTCTTATTCAGTGTGCAATTTCAATCCCACAAGGCTTCCCAGGTGAAATAAGTGAGTCAGAGTGCACAGTCTAGGTGACCCCCAGAGTGTTAAGCTGGGGAACACACTTGTAACAACAATAATATCTGAGAGGACTGCAGCAGAATGGAGTCAGGGACAGTGTCAACTTTGAGGAGAATATAAAATATAATAATGTTATAGTATCCACTCAAACACGTGTGAAACAGGTTAAGGTGGCTCAAACCCACGCCTTAAGATAAGTTCAGATTATAACAAAAAACAACAAACAAAAAACGTTCAGATCAAGAGCTCCAAAGTGTTAACCGCTTAACTATTTTGCCCTGCCCTGCCAAGTCACACCAACCCTTTCCAAAGCAATGTTGTCATCGCTGATCCACTCCAACACACAATGAGCACTATCAGTATCATCACCCTGCAGGAGACAACAGTGTGCGACTGTGACATACTTTTGAATTATTGTAAGTGCTCCTTAGCTAAGGCAAACGGCGTTACTTATTATAATATTAGACTGTACTGAGGAAACCATTCATTCCATTTAGCTTATCAACAAGTTATCACACCCAGATAAAGTTTGGATGGGAAAAAACCCATAAAAATTATATGTATTTCAGAAACACACACATACACACACACCATACACACACACACACAGTGACACACACGCACGCACGCACGCACGCACGCACGCACGCACGCACACACACACACACACACACACACACACGTACGTTGTATACACACACACACACACACACACATGTAATGATGTATGCACAAAAGCAAACACACACATACACATACACACACACAGCACACACACACACACACACACATACACAGACAAACACAGTGACACACACACACACACACACACACAACACACACACACACACACACACACACACACAGTGACACTCCCAAATCTGCAGAGGGAGAAAGTAAATTCACAAAATGACAGCAACATCACAACCACCATCCGATCCCAGAAACAAAAAACAAACAAACAAAGAATGAAAAGAAATGGGCAAAAAAAGGTTTGAATAAATAAAGTTAGAACAGCAGATAAAAAGTTAAAGAATAATATTTTCTTCACTTTTCTTAACTCCATTTTTCCTATGCAGATTGTGTGTGTGTGTGTGTGTTGTGTGGTGTTGTGGTGTGTGGTGGTGTGTGTGTGTGTGGTGAGTGATGAGAGGTGAGTGAGTGAGTGAGTGAGTGGTGAGTGTGTGAGTGTGTGAGTGTGTGTGTGTGTGTGTGTGTGTGTGTGTGTGTGTGTGTGTGTGTGTGTGTGTGTGTGTGTGTGTCTGTGTGTTGTCACTGTGTGTGTGTGTGTGTGTTGTGTGTGTGTGTGTGTGTGTGTGTGTGTGTGTGTGTGTGTGTGTGTGTGATGATGTAGCTTCAACCTAATACTGTAATAGAACCCATCCTGCCTAGATACAAGTCTTATTTAACCACAGCTAGCCAAGCCTCTCTGTCATTGAGTCAAATTCACAGAACCAGCAATGCACAGCTAATACACTTTATACAGGTACAGTTCGATATCTTGGTACCATCAAAATGATCACCAACACAGAGATTTGTATCATTTGTAACTATCCTTGCATGTTTATATACTGTAAGGAGATCATGGAATTGTCAATTCTCAAATGCTATTTCATTTGCATCAGGAAAACACTCTACATTTGTTCAAAGTGGTGGTTCTTAATCAGAAACCCTACTCAACAATAGTAAAAAAAAAAAAGAAAAAAAAAAGAGCATGTCATGAACTTATGTGAGA
>CM060342.1:13465191-13485191 GCA_030674155.1 Stramonita haemastoma | reverse complement strand
TTTTTTCTATAGAAGAGGTAGACATTCACTCACTCACACACAAACACACACATGTATGCATGCACGCATGCATGCGCTCACGCACGCACGCATGCACATACCACATACATACGTGCGCGCACGCACGCACACATAGACACAAGACACACACAGACACAGACACAGACACACAGACACAACACACACACACACACAACACACAGACACACAACACACACACACACACACACAATCTGATCTAATGTCACTTAAAGTGATGAGACGTTAAATTAATGAGCGCAACCACCAGCACACACACACCACACACACACACACACACACACACACACACACACACACACACACCCCACACACACACACACCACACACACACACACACACCACACACCACACCACACACACACACACACACACACACAACACACACAACACAACACACACACACACCACACACACATACACTACACACACACATCACACACACACACAACACACACACAACACACACACACACACACACACACACACACACACACACACACACACACACAACACACACACACACACACACACAACACACACACACACACACACACACAACACACACACACACACCAAATACACACTTTTTCCTCAGAAATACACCACAAGACTGAATGAAATCACCAACTGAAAAAGTAATTCCTAGAAAACATGAACTAAAACCACAGAGCCGCTGATAGGCCTATACTGAACTGAAGCACCATGCGAATTCTGAAGATTTTTGAAAAGCTGACATAGGCTACATTGGAAGAAAATTCGATGGGCTGTCTCACCAAGGGGGCGTAACCTAGTCGGCTCGTTTTCGTTTTGTATAATACAGGCGCCCGCAGTGTGTCTCTTTCTCTCTCTCGCTTCCGTGTCAAATCTGTCACGTAAGTGTCAGAATATTCTCTGTCTGTTTCAGTTTGACTTAAGTCTATATATGTGCCTGTCTATCTGTTGCTGTCTCTCTGTCCCCCCCCCCCCCCCCTTTTCTCTCTCTTGCGCGCACGCGCAGGATGGTTGTTGTTGTGTGTGTGTGTGTGTGTGTGTGGTGTTGTGTGTGTGTGTGTGATGTGTGTGTGTGTGTGTTTTATTTTTTTTATTTACCTATTCTTTTATATCAAGGATAATGGAATAAGCACTCTTGTGCTTTTTTTTTTTTTACATCCAGTCCCCGTGTGTATGCAGTTTTGTAAATCTTGTCATCTGTTCCCACCGGCACACGATGGCCTACTCTTACGAAAAGAGGAACAGGATTTAACGTGTGCGCAAGATGTTCTACGTGCGTTCGCACACGGGGCCTCGGTTTATAGTCTCATCCGAAGGACTTTTGGGGAGAGTGGAGTCAGCACTGTTTAAGTCTATGTGCCTGTCTATTCTGTTGCTGTCTCTCTGTCCTCCCCTCGCTGCCCCCCCTTCTCCCCTCTCTCTCTGGGGAGGCAGTGATGTGTGTGTGTGTGTGTGTGTGTGTGTGTGTGTGTGTGTGGTGTGTGTGTGTGTGTGTGTGTGTTTTCTTTTTATTTACCTATTCTTTTATATCAAGGATAATGAAATAAGCACTCATGTGTTTTTTTTTTATATTACATGCTAGTCCCCCGTGTGTATGCAGTTTGAAAAATTTTATCATTGTTCCACGGCACAGAATGGCCTACTCTTAAGAAAAGCGGAACAGGATTAATGTGTGCGAAGAGTTTCTGCGTGCGTTCACACATGGGACCTGTGGTTTATAGTCTCATCCGAAGGATTTTGTGGGAGAGTGGAGTCAGCATGATGATTATGTGTGTGTGTGTGTGTGTGTGTGTGTGTGTGTGTGTGGTGTGTGTGTGTGGGGTGTGTGTGTGGTGTGTGTTGTGGTGTGGTGTGGTGTGGTGTGTGTGTGTGTGTGGTGTGTGTGTGTGTGTGGTGTGTGGTGTGTGTGTGTGTGTGGTGTGGTTGGTGTGTGTGTGTGTGTGTGTGTGTGGTGTGGTGTGTGGGGTGTGTGCGTGTGGTGCGTGTGTGTGTGGGGTGTGTGTGGTGTGTGTGTGGTCGTGGTGTGTGGTGTGTGGTGTGGTGGTGGTGGCTGTTGGGACATTTACACTTGTCTGTCTGTGTGTCGTTTGTGTGCTGTCTGCTGTCTGTGTGAGAGTGTGAAGTTTGTGTAGTACACACTGTGTCAGGTTCGTGTAAACTGTGGACAGGTTTGTGTACCTGATTTGAAACATGTTCCTGTGTCAATGTCTGTATCAATTCTGTTCTGTCTGCTGAAGGACACTTGCTCTGCCACTGATTTAACACATTACAACTTTTATACCTGTTTAAAAGTGTTTGTATCACACACAGTGAACAGGACTTGTGTGACACAATGTGTCAGGCAGGATCAGGAGGTGAAGATTCCTGGCTTGCTAACTGTGAATCAAGTTTATTTTGGGATGAGTCAAACATGACACATGAGACTACCATTGACGGCAAAAATTGATAGGTTTGAGCAAGTGGTGAATGACTGTTATTTCAACGCCCAGTGTATAACATCAGTGCATAGGCGCTTGACAAGATAAAGCCAGAATTAGACTATTCCGGGAAAGTTGTCGCAGACATTATTTTGTGATACTTGCTGTGTTTATCTGACTATCTTGTTGTCGAATACCCGTGTGTAAAACTAAAAAGGAAGGTAGAGGTGTCCCATCACCTATGTGGTCATAGGGGAGCGAGGCATCAGAGACCTCAGCCTTTCTAGGGACCAGCATATTGAGGGCGGGCCCTGTAATTGCCCTTCAGGATGATTAAAGTGTTTTTGACTTGACTTGACTTGACCTCTCCTCTCCCTCGTTTCTTTACCTTCCCTGACCCTATAGAGGATAGGTACCCATTTACAGCTGGCTGGACTGGGGGACTGTACTGAAGCCAAGACGCGAAACGGTCACCCATCCAATTGGTAACCACGCTCGATGCTGCTTAACCTTAGCTTGGGGAAAGCCAGTGCTCTGACCACCGAACTATCGTATTGAACTCAAATGTAGGAGACTGTCAGGTTTATATTTATATATATAATATTATTATAATGTATATATAATATTATATTATATTATATGTGTAATATACATATATATTATATTATATATTATATATATAATAACAAACTGGAGCGGGGTAGCCTGGTGGTTAGAGTCTTGTGCTTGTGATCTGATGGCCCAGGATCGAGCCACCAGAGGAGCCCATTTTAGACGAATTTCCCTCGAGTTAACATCAGCACCGACTCCACTCCACCCCACCCCCAAAAAAACCAAAAACAAACAAAAACAAAAACAAAAAACAAAAACAACAACAAAAACCAACAAAAATACCACCTTGGATGATATTTGAAAAATGAGACTTTATATTTCTTCTCCATTGAATGCTCAGGCAGCAAATTCTGTTGTCTGTCATAATCATAAGCAAAAATGCGTCATACTGCCATTAAAGTGCCTGACAAGGCAGGCCCAGTAGCCTACATCTGACTTCATAGTGGGAGAGAACTGCTTCTTTTAGTCTTTCTGGAAACAATAAAGCAGGAGAATAAACCAAGAAGGCAAAACATAAACAAGATGGAGGTGACATGGAGAAACGGAACAAGGCAGAAACACAGAAAGGGATAGAAAAGAGGGAATTCCTAGCAAAGAATGTCTTGAAGGTGGGGAGGCTATCTATACTGACGGAGCACCAGTAGTGGGGTGGGGGTGGACTATATATACTAAACAAAGGCTGTGTATGCAAATGCAAACAGAACGTCTTGCACATGCGTTGAAAACCCTTTCCACCTTTCAGAAGAGTAGGCCATTTCGTGCTGGTAGGAACAGATTACAATTTAAAAAAACAACAACCGCGTGCACATAGATGTTGAGTTTAAATACAATCCCCGAAGCCAGAATGTAGCTACCTTAATAGTGCGTATAAATGGTTGGTATACACAAAATCTCACTATTGGTGTGTTTACCATGAGAGTCTTGGTTCGATATCACACAAAACACACACCAGAGGAGGACGGGGTTAGAGCATTGCGCATTGCGCTTAAGATCTGCTGACCCAGCTCGAAACCCGATCAAGGGGATGTTTTCCCCTGGAGTGCAGATTTCACTCTCCTCAAAAGTCCTTCAGATGAGACTATAAACCGAGGTCAGTGTGCGACGCATGCAGAACATCCTCCGCACACGTTAAAACCTGTTCCACTTTTCGAAAGAGTTAGCCATTTTGTGCCGGTGGGAACAGATGACAGAATTTTCAAAACTCCATACACACGGGCAGTGGATGTAAAAAAAATAACCCGAGTGCTTATCCCTTTATCTTTGAAATGAAAGAATAGATAATAAACACACATGTTGGCAGCTGAAGATGAAACTGAAAAATCGAAAGTAGGCATCGTGTCGGAGTGTAAAATACATTTTGATTGGTCAACCCAAATTGGAAGCAAAGTAGTAGGCGGGAGTAACAAAACCGGTTCGACCAGTGTGGGGGCAGAGGCCTACACTGGTTGCGAACAGAAGCGAAAGAAGAGCAAGTCTGATAACAGCGAGAAAGGCGCAGCGTGAATGCATTATTGTAAACAATCGAGCTAATACTAACTGAACATGGCTGAAATTTATCGCTCCATTGGCATTCTGATTCGCCGGGGAGAAGTAGGGAATCTATTTTTAGCGGCTCTAGACCTGTTCCACATACAAACAAAAAGAGCAGAAGGGAGGTGCCGAAGTGTCGTGTGTTTCTCGGATTTCGGTATCAAAATCCTGGGATCTGCTCTGGAACTTTGTCTTGGATCAATATTTTTTCCAAGGTACGTTTAGTTTGAGAAAGGGTTTTATTTTGATCAAGTTTTGAAATGTGATCATATCTGATTTTTTCGAAGTAATTTAGACACCCTAAAAAAGGCCAAACACATTAATTGTATACACGATCGTGGTGAAAAAAGTTGTCTGCCGGGTGGGGAAAAAAGGACAAGTTTCATCAAATTTTTAATGGCAGTCATTAGATTTTGATCGTAACTTTGATATCATCTGAAACTTTAATTTCAACGAAAAGGCATCGCAGGAACACCGATTTTTGGAAAACTAAATGAAACCAGCGATAGTTTGTAAGGTAAAGTTCTACTAAACCAGTCATAATGCCCCCCTCCCCTACCCCCCTAATCTTCTTTGCCAGGACAAAGTGTAAAGCCAAAGGAGCGATTTTTCCAAATGTTCTTGTGCCCTCAAGCAGTTGGTGTTTCTAACTTTCTGTTTATGTCTTTCTCAACTACACATGTTTGTATTCGTTTATATTGTATAAGCTCCCATACTCATCTGGTGATCTGCACATGATTTACACCAATACAGGCTCCCATGCACTTGTGCTCACATCTAGTAAGTTTCATACTCTTTCTACTACTACTACTACACACACACACACACACACACACACACACACACACACACACACACAGACACACACACACAGAGTCACACACACACAAGTCACACACACAACACACACACAACACAACACACACACACAACACACACACACACACACACACACACACACACACACACACACACACACACACACACACACAACACCACACACACACACACACACACACACACACACACACACACACACACACACACACACACACACTTTTTCTCTTGCAGACATTAGCACACGAGTTGATGATTATTAGAGTGGGTCACTGGTCAGGAGGAAAACAAAGGCTGAGAGGAAAAACAATGTCATAGTCAGTTGCATCCTGAGAAAGTTATGATCACACAACAATCACACAGAAATGTATTTTTCCTCCCTCTCCCATCTTTTAGTAGTTAAGGTGAGAAAAGATAAATCAGTTCTTCTTTAAAGTAAAACCACCACTGCTGTCTATTCCTGCTGTTTGTATTACAACTCCTTCTACCACTAACATGGTGAGTAACATCCCAATTTCTGCACAGAACTATAACAAAAATTTGCATACAAATTCAATTTTTCAAAACAGAATTGTAAAAAAAGAAAAAAAAATTATAATTGCACTTTGACTTTATAAAAGGAGACTGTGATGCTAAGGAGTTTATAATAACAACTGTGAAAGTTTCACTCCAAGAAAATTAGTTTTTCTCTTTTAAAAAATTTATTAGGATGCTAGAGAAAGTATTAAATCTTAGACTAATGTAAACTTTTCATCTAATATCTTTTACAATTATAGGAAACAGACATCTAAAACAACTACATTGGGGGGTGGGGTTGTGGATAGCCAAGTGTCAGAGCAGTGCACTCAGTATTTGAGTGCCCAGGTTTGAGCCACCACATTGAAGGAGATTTTTCCCTTGGAGTTAACATCATTGCATTGTTATCATATGTTGGAGTTAACATCATTGCATTGTAATCATCTCTTGGAGTTAACATCATTGCATTGTTACCATATCTACTGAGCACTCTGATTATTACAAATCCCTCAATAGCACATATTTCACAAAAGAAAATATTTGGCACACTGAGTTATGTTTTCTTAGTCGTGCATAAAACATCAATGAAATAGTTTTGACAGACAACTCAAGGGAACAAACTTTGGATGAATTGTGGAGAGAATCAAACAAGTTTTGTACCTTTATATGAAAAATAATTATATTCATGATCAATGTGTGCTATCCAGAAGACAGAACTGTGGAGGCCTAAATAAACATCAGATGACTATGGGCATGGTCCAGAGGCATTGTAACTTAATTCATTGATCAGTGCTTCTCATCACAGTAATTCTAGAAACTGAAGTGTTTAGTAATTCCCAGGAACTGAAAACAATTATCCAGGGGCCAGCATATAGAGGGTGGTGCCTATCTCTTGTCCCTCGCTGTTTTACCTCCCCTGTCTCCTAAAGAGGGCAGGTACCCATTTTCAGCTGGGAGAACTGACGGACTGCTCTGAAGCCAAGGTGCTCAAACGGTCGCCCATCCACTTGTCACCATGCTCAGTGCTGCTTAATCTTAGCTTGGGGAGAGCGAGTGCTCTGATCACTGAGTTATCCCATCCCCACATATATATTATAATATATGATGTATACTGAACTTATTACATACATATATATATATATATATATATATATATATATATATATATATATATATAACACACCTATATATATATATATATATATATATATATATAAAAAATAATATATATATATATAAAATCTGGTATCTAACTACATTCTAACAAACTTTTTTCAGATGAAGGTCATATGGACAGCCGCAGTGCTGACCTTAACCTTTGGTTGCATCGTGCTTGCCATGGTACCTGGACAGTGTCCTAGTGTGCAAAACACTGTTACTACAGCGATGTTGCCAAACTGCGGCCTGCAGCCACGTCGCAGTATTTTGCAGTAGGGGGCCTGTTTGACGTGCGGAAACGAGGCGAGAATGCCTACACCTGTGGCACCAGTTCAATCCCACGGGGATTCTGCACACTCAGGTGAGAGCAGTGGAGCTCAGTTCTTGGGTCACTACTTTTAAATTTTAGTTATTTATTCTTTTATATTGAGGATAAGGGAAGAAGTACTTATTTGCTTTTTTTTTTACATTCAGTCTCTGTGTGTATGCAGTTTTGTAAATTTTGTCATCTGTTCCCACCAGCACACAATGGCCTACTCTTTCGAAAAGTACTTTTTGTAAGGTGTGTTGTCCAGGCTAAACAATTCATTCTGACTTTTTGTGTTGTTAATTCAATTTACAATGGGTTTTTTATTTAAGTGGCTAAGATAAGCATCTTTTAACTAGTTTTTACCCATTTCTTGTTATGTGAACAGCATCCATAAAGAATCAAAATCATGTTTGTAGCGCTATTTGATTTACATTATTAATGAATCTTTATTTAAAAAAAATTTTTACACTTTTGAGAAAATTAAATTTAAATGTTTTGGGTAGTTATTCAACAATATCTTTGACTTTGAGGCAAGATTAGATGGGGGGGGGGGGGGGGGGGGGTTCAAAAGAAAGCTGGGTCCTTGGTAGGTAATGCCCTCTGATGGTTAGCAAAGAAACCAGTTTTTCCTCTTTAAAAGTATTCTGACAACACACACACACACACACACACACACACACACACACACACACACACACACACCACACACACACACACACATTCTCTCTCTTTCTCTGTCTCCTCTGTCTGTCTCTTTTATCTCTTTCTCCTCTCTCTGTCACTCTCTCTCTCTGTGGATGAGAAAAAAAGTAACTGTATTTAATCTATTACCCTCAGAAAAATTCATCTGTCTCTCTCTCTGTGTCTCTCTGTGTCTGTCTCTGTCTCTCTGTCTCTGTCTGTCTCTCTCTCAGTATTTGATAAATATGATTTTTTTTGCTGTGTGTTTGCCAGGCCTTTCTGTGGTCACTGAACTACTGGCAGACCGACAGTTTTGGCCGTGTCCATTGGTGGTGTGGTCTTCGACAGCTGTGAGAGAACAGCGCAGATGATACAGAATGTGTTGGGGTTTGAACAGGTAGGAGAGAGAGAGAGAGAGAGAGAGAGAGAGAGAGAGAGAGAGAGAGAGAGAGAGAGAGAGAGGAGAGAGAGAGAGAGAAAGTTTGTGTGTAAGGGAGAGAGAGTGAATGAGTGAATATGTATGCATGCATGCATGCATCATGCATGCATGATGTGTGTGTGTGTGTGTGTGTGTGTGTGTGTGTGTGTGTGTGTGTGTGTGTGTGGTGGTGTGTGTGTGTGTAATTTTTTGTGAAAGAAAGGGAGAGTGTGTGTGTGTGTGTGTGTGTGTGTGTGTGTGTGTGTGTGTGTGTGTGTGTGTAATTTTTTGTGAAAGAAAGGGAGAGTGTGTGTGTGTGTGTGTGTGTGTGTGTGTGTGTGTGTGTGTGTGTGTGTGTAGTGAGAGAGAGAGAGAGAGAGAGAGAGAGAGAGAGAGAGAGAGAGAGAGAGAGTGTGTGTGTGTGTGTGTGAGAGAGAGAAGTGTTGTGTGTGTGTTGTGTGTGTGTGTGGTGAGAGAGAGAGAGAGAGTGTTTGTGTGTGTGTGTGTGGTGTGTGTGTGTGTGTGTGTGTGTGTGTGTGTGTGTGTGTGTTGTGTGTGTGTGTGGTGTGTGTGTGAGAGTGAGTAGTGAGAGAGAGAGAGAGAGACAGAGAGATCAATCCATACCAACCTGCGTCCAGTGCAACCTGCAAGTCTCGGACATCAGTCGACACAACCTGGTAGGATTTGTCGGACCGACCACCAACATGGACACCATGGCTGCAGCCAAACTGGCGGGCGACATGCAGCTGACCCTCATCTCCCCTGCCGCAGACTCGGGGTCACTGAGCAACTGGGAGAAGTACCCTTACTTCCTGCGGACCACGCCCACCATTCAGATGGACGTGGACATCATGGCTGACGTGCTGAGACATGTCGACACCAAGGTGGTGGCTGTCGTTTATGAGGAGGTGAGTGCAGTTACTTTCTTCAGTTGAGCGTGTTTTTACCTTAATGGGATATTAGACATGAAGAAAAGAAAGGTGAATCTTTTGGGGAGAGTGGAGTCAGCACCGAGAGAGAGAGAGAGAGTGTGTGTGTCTGTGTCTCTGTGTGTCTGTGTGTTATCTAGCTTGCTTGCATGCATGCATATATACCTGTATACTTTATTTATTTTTTAATTCATAACTTTGAAAGAAATAGACACATATTGACTTTTAAACTCATACATAGGTCAGGGTTCGCGATAACCGGTAATTGTCGGTATTTTACCGATTGTAAACAGAGAATACCGAAATTTTTCGAAGCAGCCGGTACCGCGTACCGGTTCTGTTTGCCTGTGACCGATTAGATTTCCGTCCAAAAAAAAAAGTCTGAAGTGACGTTTTCTGACAGTCTGTCATGGGCCTGTACTGTGCTTACGCACCTACCCCCTTCCTACCCCTTCCGACGAACATCTTTAGCGCCAGCCTCATTAGCCTAGCACGCAGAACAGCAAGCTTTACTGTGAAAGAATAGAGCTTCGCGCTCTTCTCGGCATGACAGCGACTTCCATTCACAATGAGTAAATGGGGCCTAGATTTATTTATTCTGTATTCTTTTAATCTTTTATATCGAGGATAATGGAATAAGCACTCCTGTGCTTTTTCACATCCGGTCCCCGTGTGTATGCAGTTTTGTAAATGTAATTCGTTCCCACCCGGCACACGATGGCCTGCTCTTACGAAAAGCGAAAAGCGGAGGGTCTATGACTATGAATTTGCGCGTTGCTTTGAGAGAGAAGAGTCGAAAACTAAATCTAAATTGAACAAAGATCTAGATGAGCGCTAAGCATACAAACAAGAAAGAAGAATATAAGTCACACGAATGATGCCATGGAAAACAACAGACTGACACAGACAGTGACACAGGCGCTAGAAAAAAAATCCTATTTCCTTTGTGGCTTCGTGCCCAAGAAGCGAGTGGCAGCAAGCAGCACGGCAGTCAAAGTCTGAGAAATTCGCGTTCAATTTAGATTCTGTTTTGCTGCCGAACAATCCCCCCCTCCCCCCACCCCCTCACTGATTAGTTTCGTTTTGTTCACAGTACGTACCAGATTTTATTTTCTGGGGACCGATTTTGGGGGAGTTGGTCAAGATATCTCTGAAATGGCAACTCGCAGTACCGGTTTTAAAAAATCCTAGCGCGAACCCTGATAGGTACTTGGATACACACACACACACACACACACTCATACTCACACACACACACACACACACACACACACACACACACACATACACACACACACACACACACCGCACACACACACACACACACACACACACACACACACACTTATACACACTTACATACTTATACACACTTACACACACACACACACATGCACACGCACATACACACACACACACACAACACAGACACACACACACACACACACACACACACACACACTCACCCCCCTCACCCCCCCCCCCCCCACACACACACTCACCCCCCCCCCTTCCCCCCCCCCCCCCCCCCCCCCCAACTCCCCCCCCCCAACACCCCCCCCCCCCCCCCTAAAAAACATCGAACCACCCCAAACAAACCAAGCACAACACAAGTCCTCCTTTCTTTCTGTCACACAGTCCCAGATGCGAACCTTCGACCTCTTCCAAGCCAAGATGCGGGACAGCGGCATCTGCATTTCCGGCAGCTATTCCATGACCGGGATGGAAACCACCAGCACCTTGCGGACTTTTGTGCGCGATACGCTGGCCGGTCTGGAGCGCACGCGCTTCGTGGCCATGTTCCTCTCCCCCGATTTCCTGGAGAAGCTTCTGGAGCAAGTGACGGCCAACGATGAGGTTAAGAACATGAACCTGATTTATCTCTTCCCCTCACAGATCCGCCGCAACTCCAAAGCTTTGAGTGGTGAGTTAATAATAATAATAATAATAATACATGAAAAAAAAATGAAAAAAAGATAATGATACATGGAATTTATATAGCGCTCTATCTTGCGAAAAACAAACAAATCAAAACGCTTGCGTTCGACCGATTCAACAATCAACAACAATTACTAGTTTTAGAAAAGAGCAAATTCTAATGCGCATGCATGCACGCACACATGCACGTATGCACGCACGCACACACACACACATGCACACACACACACGCACACACACACACACACACACACTCATAAAGGTTATTGGAGGTTATTATAAAGGTGAGGAGTTGGACATGGGTTTGAAAAAAGAAGAAAGATGTATGGTCATATGTGAGTTTTATTTATCTGTCTGTCTGTCTGTCTGTCTGTCTGTCTGTCTGTCTGTCTATCTCTATCTATCTATCTATCTATCTATCTATCTATCTATCTATCTATCTATCTATCTATCTCTCTCTATCTATCTATCTATCTATCTATCTATCTATCTATCTATCTATCTATCTATCTATCTATCTATCTGTCTATCCCTTAGTCTGGCAACTGTGGGGGCACCCCTGAAGACTTTGGAACATGTGAATTGGTTCGCAAAATTTTTTTTTTCATTTTCCTCAGCTAGAGCTTCAGGGCTCATTTATGGAGAAGTTTTGTGTATGCAACTGTTTACCCACCATCGAGGTAGTTGCATTCTGATTTTGCAGGATGGTGTCTAAACACGATACCAGTGTGTATGTGGTTTTCTAAATGTTCTTATCTGTTCCACCAGCCTGCAATGGCCTACTCTTCCAAAAGATGGAACAGGTTTTAACGTGTGTGCAAGATAATGATAATAATAATGATAATGTGTGCAATATATATAGCTCTGAATCTTGGAAAGCAACAAATCAAAGTGCAAATCAGAGATGTTCTGAATGTATTCGCACATTGCACCTCAGTATATAATCTCATCCAAAGGACTTTCTAGGCGATGGAGGCATCACGGATGGTTTTTTTTGACAGGAGATTTTTGGTGTTCCCCTCAAACACCTCACCATCTTCTCCATTCTCTCTCACAGTCATGTCCTGTAGATAGCTAGATAGCTGGATAGCTGGATAGATAGATAGATAGATAGATAGATAGATAGATAGATAGCTGGATAGATAGACAGACAGACATTTTAACATAGGCCTCACTCATCACTTAGCTTACATATTTAACCTCTTAGTCCCGATCCGGGATTTTCTGGGATTGAATAATTACCCCCCCTAAGTCCCGATCCGGGATTTGCAGGGATTTACACACAGTAGATTTCCATCACGCTATGACCATCACTAAAGCTCCATCAGGCCAGAAGGAGAAACCCTGTAGAGTGTCTGGAAGTAAGTATAGCTGTTGGTATGTACTTAAACGGAGCAAAAGGCGAGCCAGCATGTGTGCCTGACCTGATTTCGTGATGGAATGCGAAATCTATGGGGCAGTTTGTGTTCAGAGACACCGAATGCAAGAGGGTTAACTGACAAACCTGTGATGATGGTGGCACACAGGAATGCACGCGGTGGCCTGATTTCATGATGGAATGCGAAATCTAGGGGCAGTTTGTGTTCAGAAACACCGAATGCAAGAGGGTTAACTGACAAACCTGTGACGATGGTGGCACACAGGATCGCACGCGGTGGCTGCCAAAGACGCCATTGTTCTGGAGAAGGTGGAATCGACCAGTGTGGAGGCTGCCGTCCGAGAGTTCAAGAAATACTGGGACCAGAACACCATTCTGGCCTCTCTGAACAGGACTCAGCGCATCTCTGACCCCTTCCTTCAGAAGTACCTCAAAGCTGGAAACAGGTTAGGGAAGGGTGTGTATGTTGGGGGGGAGGGAGGGAGGGGAGGGGAGGGAGGGGGAAGAGGCTTAAAGGGTGTGTGAAATACTGGGACCAGAACACCATTCTGGCCTCCCTCAACAGGACTCAGCGCATCTCAGACCCCTTCCTTCAGAAGTACCTCAAAGCTGGAAACAGGTTAGGGAAGGGTGTGTATGTTGGGGGGGAGGGGAGGGAGGGGAGGGGAGGGAGGGGGAAGAGGCTTAAAGGGTGTGTGTGATTGAATGTTGGTTAAAAAGTGTGTGTTTGTGTGTGTATGTGTATGTGGAGGGGGGAGAGGCTTAAAGGGTGTGGTGTGAATGAATGTTGGTGAAAACTTGTGTGTTTGTGTGTGTATGTGTATGTGGAGGGGGGGTTAAAGGGTGTGTGTAAATGAATTTTGGTTAAAGCTTGTAGGGGGGTGGGGGGGGGGAGGCTTAAAAGGTGTGTGTAGATGAATGTTGGTTAAAGCTTGTTTGTGTGTGTGTGGGGGGGGGGGGGGGGGGGGGAAGAGGCTTAAAGGGTGTGTGTGAATGAATGTTGGTTAAAAATTGTGTGTGTGTGTATGTGTGTGTGTGTGTGAGAGAGAGAGAGTGTGTGTGTGTGTGTCCGAGCGTTCGCACGTGTATCTCTGTGTGTGTGTATCTGCGTGTGTGTGTGTATCTCTGCGTGTGTGTGTGCACATGTGTAAGTACCTGTGTGTGTATATGTATGGGTGTGTGGTACTCAAAAAAACCAGTCACACACTCAAAACGTATCCTGCACGTACATCACAATCTCACGATAACTCCCATGCGAGACAATCTAGCATATTGTTCATCCGTATATAGTATATATTCTGCATCAGTACCACCCCCCTCCACTACCCCCCTCCTCCCCTCCCCTACCACCTCCCCACCACCGCCAGAGCATTAAATTCAGGAATGGCCGAACAACAACAACAACACACAGCTGTCAGTTTCCCCCACTTTCAGATCCTCCCAGCTGCTAACTAATTAACCCATCCCATCCCAGCCCAGATGGGGGCCAGCTGGAACTAATTTATAGCAGGAGCTGACCACACTTGGACTTGTAGGTAAAAGGAAAGGGTGCGCTAAATTTAACATTCTTGACTAGGCCTTACTGAGTGATGTTGGATTTGTGTGCTGTGGAGCGTTAAATTCAGGAACGCCCAACAACAACCCCCTCCCCCATTTCTCTCTGTGGCGTGCAGTCTTCCGCCCTACGACGTGGAAGCAGCCTACACCATCATGGCCACTAAAGCCATGGTGGAGGGGGTCAAGAGTGCAGGTCGTAGCTCTGGGTGTGGCTCCAACTACCTGTGCCCTCAGTTCTTCAGCAACAACACACGAGGGTCCTCCATCTACCGGAACGTCCGCAGCGCCACCAACTATTTCACCGGCCAAGGGACCGGGGGGGCCTTCCAGAACGGGGATTTGAGGAGGGAGGTGATCCGCTATAACGTCTACCGCTACCCGGTGACGGGCACTCTCGTCAAGGTAGGGTGCTTGCACAGCGCTGTCTGTCTATCGCGTGCGCGTGTCAGTCGTTTTTTTTTTATTTGTTTTGTTTTATTTCTTTTATATCGAGGATAATGGGATAGCACTCTTTGATTCTATCATATTGTAGCCGATGACAGGAAATTCTGAAAATCTGATCTCAAGAAAAAAAGAGAAAAAAAAAAAAGAAGGGATAAGCACTCTTGTGCTTTTTTTTTACATCCAGTCCCTGTGTGTATGCGGTTTTTGTAAATGTCATCTGTTCCCACCGGCACACGATGGCCTACTCTTACGAAAAGCGGAACAGGATTTAACAAGTGCGCAAGATGTTCTGTGTGCGTTCACACACGGGGCCTCGGTTTATAGTTTCATCCGAAAGACTTTTTGGGGGAGAGTGGAGTCAGCACTGATGTTAACTCCAGGAGAAAAATCCCTTTGACTGGGAATCAAACCCGGGTCGTCAAATTGCGAGCGCAATGTTGTGACACTAGGCTATCCCGTCCCCTAGCCACAGCTAGAATTTAGCATGCCCTGTCTTTGTACCCCCACACCTCCTCCCTTGTTTTTTTTCCTTCCCTCCCCCCCCCACTCCTGTGTCTCAAACCTTCGCACGCTTGCGTGGAAAGCCAAAGAGGTGGATGATTATCATTATTCATTCATCATCATTATTATTCATTATCATTATTATTCATTATCATTATTATTATAAATTATCATTATTATCCATCATCATCATCATCATCATCCATCATCATCATCCATCATCATCATCATCCATCATCATCATCATCTCTATATCCATCATCATCCATCATCATTATTATCCATCATCATTATTACCCATAATCCTCCATTATCATCCACAAGCCTCCATTATCATTATTACCACCATAATTATTTCCTTTATCATTATCAATTATTATTAATTCATTATAACTATCCATTAACATAACTATCCATTATTATTATCATCCACAATCATCCATTACCATCCATCATCACTACTACCAATTCTCTCACGCGCTGTACGGTCGGTCGGTCAGATTGGACAGTACCAGAACGGCAGGCTCAACATCTCCACCCCCATCAGGGGCACGCCCCCTTACCCGCCCGGCCAGTGCCAGGACGACCCCTGCCCCCAATGCCCCCTTCTCTACACCCCCCGCACCACAGCCCCCACCACCCCCAGCCCCACCACCGGTCCGCGGCGTTGCGGGCCCGATGTGGAGGGGAACTTCTCCAAAGTGTACTACCCCCCTGACCAGGAGATCACGGGAGCCTTCTTCCACAGCAAACGCAACGATTCGGATTTCGCCACCCGCTACGACATCGGCCAGGATTGGGTCCTCGCTCTGGGTGAGAATGGTGGTGGGGAAAGAAGTGGGGGGGGGGGGTGAGTTGGGGAGTGGGGAATGGGGGGGGGAGGTTGGAGCGTTATAATAAAGTTGGATCGCGTTTGCTGAAATTGCAATGATTCTGATTTTGCCACCCACTACGACATCGGCCAGGATTGGGTTCTCGCTCTGGGTGAGAATAGTGGGTAAAGAAGGGGGTGGGGGTGGGGTGGGGGAGTGGGGTGGGAAGGAGTGATGGACGGGAGGGGTGGAGAATGGGGGGGGGGAGGTTTTAAGTTAAGTTAAAGTCTGTCCCGAGCCTAAGGCTCATCAGGCGGTGCTTATCCCGGTTTCTGTGGCGCTAAGCGACTGAGAGTCATAGACTCCCCCCTGGATAGGACGCCAGTCTATCGCAGGGTTAACCCCAACACAAGGTTGGTACCCCTTTTACACCTGGGTTGGGGTGAGAAAATAGCCGTAAAGGCTTTTCCAAGGGCACAACGCCATAGCCGACAGCTGGGATCGAACCCGCAACCTTTAGATTACGAGTCCAACGCCCTAACCACTCGGACTACGCGGCGGCGGGGGGGAGGTTGGAGCATTATAAAAAAGCTGGATTGTGTTTGCTGAAAATGCAATGATTCAGATTTCGCCACCGGCTATGACATTGGCCAGGATTGGGTTTTCTCTCTAGGTGAGAATGTTAGGGAAAGAAGGAAGGGGGTCAGGGTGGAGTGGGAGGGAGGGGGGGTTGGGGGGGTTGGAGCATTACAAAAAAGTTGAATCGCGTTTGCTGAAAATGCAACAATTCGGATTCTGCCATCCGCTTAGAGATTGGCCAGGATTGGGTTCTCGCTCTAGGTGAGAATGGTGGAGAAATTTAAATTGCAAATGATGTCTCCACAATGTTCATTACACAATAGCTGATGACTAAATCAACCATTTTTTCGAACATAACCATATATATATGTGTGTGTGTGTGTGTGTGTGTGTGTGTTGTGTGTGTTGTGCGTGCGTGTTGCATGTGTTGTGTGTGTGTTGTGTGCATTGTGTGTGTGTGTGTTTTGTGTGCATGTTTGTTTGAGGTATGTGTATATGTGTGTGTGTATAATATGTGTGTGTGGTGTGTGCTTGCATGTGTGCATGTCTCTGTGTGTGTGTGTGCATGTGTGTTTGTATGTTTATGTATGTATGATATATCTGTGTGTGTGTGTGTGTGGTCGTGTACATGCGCATTATGCTTACTACATTTGTGTGTGTATGTTTACAGGGGTGCTGGCAGGACTGGGTATCCTGGCAGTGCTGGTGTTTGAGGCGTATCATCTGTACAAGCTGGTGGGGGCACGCATGGGGCAGAAGTGGAGGACCATGTGGCTGGGACAGCTCTCCTCTGGCCTTGCTGCTCTGCTACCTCACCCTCTTTGCCTACATCTTTGTACGTGCAGGTTTCGAGTGGGGGGGGGTTTGTGTCTGTGGGTGCTGTGTTTGTTTTCTGTGTTTTGTGTTTGAGAGGGGGGGTTGATGTGTGTGTGTGTGTGTGTGTTTTCCATAACTCTTCATGTCATTATCATC
Source organism: Stramonita haemastoma (assembly GCA_030674155.1). Classification (NCBI taxonomy): domain Eukaryota; kingdom Metazoa; phylum Mollusca; class Gastropoda; order Neogastropoda; family Muricidae; genus Stramonita; species Stramonita haemastoma. Next base: position 13,467,569 of record CM060342.1, on the reverse strand, counting down.
ACATTACATTCATCAAAGATATTTATAATGTATGAACCACCATCACATTGACTTCCATCTAACTAATCACATACATAACTTAACCACAACATAACATATAGTTTACTAGTGCAAAAAATTTTGAAACTAATAATAATAATAATAATAATAATAATAAAATAATAATAATAATACATGGAATTTATATAGCGCTATATCTTGTAGAAACAAATATCAAAGTGCTTGCATTCGACCTATACAACACACAAGCAATCAACTACTCCACAGAACCATTCCTTCACCCATATAAAAAATAAAAATAAAAAAATAAAAATTTCTTCACCTCTCCTTTCTTTCCTGTGGGCAGATTCCCACCAAAGCAACGTGCGGCATCACGCGATTCGGCGTGGGTGTGTCCTACTCCATGTGTTTCGCTGTGCTCATCGTGAAGCTGATGGTCATCCTGACCTCCAAGTCTTCAGAAAACTCCTTGATCCCTGGGGAGGGGGACAGCCCCAACTACCTGAGGGGCCTCTACCAGTTCCTCATGTTCATCTTCGTCGTAGGTGTGCAGGTGAGAGACCCCTTTTTTTGTGTTGGTTTTATGGGGTTTTTTTTGCAGGTGAGAGACCCTTTTTTTGTGTGTTTTTGGTTTTTTGTGTTGCAGGTTAGGGTCCTAGAGTATCCTTGGTTTATTTGGGGAAGGGGGGGTTTTGAATTGTGTGAGATTTTTTGTTTGTTTGTTTGTTTGTTGTGTTTGGGATTTTTATTTTTTTAAGGATTTGTGGAATCCAGGGGACAGGGTGTGTTTTTTACTTTTTTTTTTTTTTACAGGGTTTTTTACAGGGTGTGCTTTTTTTACTGGGTGTTATTTTTTACAGGGTGTTATTTTTTTACAGGGTGTTTTTGGGTTTTTTTTTTTTTTACTAGGTGTAGTGTTTTTTGTTTTTTTTACAGGGTATGTCTTTTTACAGGGTGTTTTTGGGGGTTGGGGTGGGTGTCTTACATTCCTCAGCTAGAGCTTTGAGGTTTCCCCAATGGTGAGATTTTGTGTATGTGATTTTCTGTTTGCCCACAATTAAGGTAGCCACATTCTGACTTGGGGGATGATTGTTATACACATCACCAAGTGTGCTTGGTGTGTGTTAATGTTTGTTGTGTGTTTTTTGGTGTAGTGTGGTTGTGTGGTGAGTATGTGTTGTGTGGTGTTGTGTTGTGGTGTGTGTGTGTGTGTGGTGTGTGTTTGTGTGTGTTGTCTGTGTGTTGTGTGTGTATTGGTGTGGTGTGTTGTTTTTGGTTAGTGAGAGAGTTTTTGTGTACGTGTGTATATGTCTGTGTGTTTTGTGTGTGTGTGTGTGGTGTGTGTGTTTTTGTTTGACTTCAGTGGTAGGGGTGACAACAATAACTCGTCAAGTTGACGGTTAATACCTTGTGATGTATAATGATAATGATAGTAATGATGATAATAATTATGATTAACAGTTTTCCTTAATTGATATCATGTTTATCTTGTTACCCTGTGACCAGTTACAGTGATGATCATAATAAAAACATCATCATCAGCAATGTATCATTGTAGCAATAACAGCACAACACTTCTACTATTTCTGGCACTTTAAGATTACAACCACTACAACAATAACAGCTGCTGCTTAGGTTACGTTCATGCTGCCACTCACAACTATAGAGCAGACATGAAAAAAATGTACACACATCGGAAAAGGCATTCATACAAACCTCTAAACCTCCCACAGGTGGTGATCGATACGCAGTGGCTGATCACTCTACCCCCAGAAGCAGTAAAGGTGGTCTCAAAAGCAGGCAGGGAGGTGTGGGTGTGCAACCACTACACCTTCAAGGCGTCTGGCTCCATGGCCTCCATGACCGACATGTCCGGCTTCGTGCGCAGCGAGTTTGAGAACCACGTGCTGTCGCTGGTGTACATCATGTTCCTCATCCTCGTCACCTCCCTCCTCGCCCTCAGCGCCCACGGCATCATCACCAACCACCGCGAGAGCGTCTTCATCGGCATCGCTGCCGGCTTCAGGTTGGTTTGGGGGGGAGGAGGGGGGGGAGGAGTGGTTGGGGGAGGGTATGTCAAAGTCATCGCGCTGGATTCAGCTTTGTTTGTGTGGAGGGGAGGGGAATTGGGGGAGGGTGGGGGGGGTATGTCAGAGTCAATTCAAAGTCCAGATTTTATTTCTAGATGGTACATTGATTAAGCAATAAATTTCGCTTTTTATGTGTGTGTGTGCACATGTTAAATCCTGTTCCGCTTTTTGTAAGAGTAGGCCACTGTGTGCCGGTGGGAACAGATGACAAGATTTACAAAATGGATACACACGGGAACTGGATGTAAAAAATCACATGAGTGCTTATTCCATTATCCTTGATATTAA
>CM060342.1:13444932-13457591 GCA_030674155.1 Stramonita haemastoma | reverse complement strand
GTGTGTGTGTTTGTATGTGTGTGTGTGTGTGTGTGTGTGTGTGTGTGTTTGTGGTGTGTGTGTGTGTGTGTGTGTGTGTGTGTGTGTGTGTGTGTGTGTGTGTGTGTGTGCGTGAGTGCGTGCCTGCGTGCGTGCGTGCGTGCGTGCGTGTGTGTGTTGAGGGAAGGAGGGAGGCACAGTTTTCATGTTCCAACCAGAAGTGATTTTTTTCTTCATTGTCATTGTTGATGAAGGTCTTAACCATCTTGCCACCACCTCTCCTCGGGGATTGATAGAAACATCAGATCTGAACATGATTTACCCACAAGTATTTATTTACACCTTCTTTAACCTCTCTCTCTCTCTCTCTCTCTCTCTCTCTCTCTCTCTCTCTCTCTCTCTCTCTCTCTCTCTCTCTCTCTCTCTCACCAAAATACTAAGCAGTTTGGCAACCCCCTTCATGTATGGGCCAATGGCCTTTCTGTGAATAAAATTTTTCGAGTTCGAGTTCGAGTTCTCTCTCTCTCTCTCTCTCTCTCTCTCTCTCTCTCTCTCCTCTCTCTCTCTCTCTCTCTCCTCTCTCTCTCTCTCTCTCTCTCTCTCTCTCTCTCTCACCCTCCCCCCAGACCGGAGCACAGTTTGGGGTACATGCCAAAGTATAATTATGGTAAATTCTTATCAACGATTATGCGTAGTTATATTTCATTTTCTTCACTTTTTTTTCTTCCCTTTGAATTGTATTGTGGCCAAAGGTTAAAAAAAGTTAAAGTCTGTCCCGAGCCAAGGCTCATCAGGCCGGTGCTTATCCTGGTTTCTGTGGCGTTAAGCGACTGAGAGTCATAGACTCCCCCCTGGATAGGACGCCAGTCTATCGCAGGGTTAACCCCCAACACAAGGTTGGTACCCCTTTTACACCTGGGTGGGGTGAGAAAATAGCCATAAAGTGCCTTTTCCAAGGGCACAACGCCATAGCCGAAAGCTGGGATCGAACCCGCAACCTTTAGATTACGAGTCCAACGGCCTAACCACTAGACTACAGCGGCGGCTTGTGGCAAAGGCCTTAAGTACAATGAATGAGTTCAGTGTTCAGTGTTCTCTCTCTCACCTCCCCCCCTACATGTGCAGGGACCTACATCAGACAGCCCAGCTTCGACAAGCCCACCCCAGCCAGCACCTACAGCGCGCCCCTACCTACCTCAAGAAGGGAAGCGGAAGTGTTCTGCGCGTGACCGATGACCTCAGTGGTCGACGACCCTGGAGAAGAAGCGACCCACATCGGAGTATGCCTACGGCACTGCTGGCCGAGCTCGGTCACATCGAGGCACGCTTCCTCGTAAGTGATTTTTTGTTTTTTTGTTTTTTTTTGGGGGGGGGGGAGATATAGTTTTTAAAATGTTAACTTGAAGCAATGTTATACCAAGGACCCCAGGGTAATATCAATATCATACCCAAAACCATAACGAAAATTGTTATTCCAAATTTTAATCCACACCAATGAATTAGAAAATGTTAACTTAAAGCAATGTTATGCCAAGGATCCCAGAGTAATATCAGTATCATATTTAAAACCATAATGAAATTTGTTATTCAAAATTTTAATAATAATAATGCCAATAAATTAGCAAATTTTAACTTAAAGTAATGTTGTGTCAAAGACCCCAGGGTAATATCACTATCATACTCAAAACCGTAATGAAAACTTATTCAAAATGTTAATCCACGCCAATAGATTAGAAATGTTAACTTAAAGCAATGTTATGCCAAGGACCCCAGGTCAATATCAATATCATACTCAAAACTATAATGAAAATTGTGATTCAAAATTTTTATCCACTTGCCAAAGAATTAACCAAACTGGATTCTAGCGAATTAGCCTAATGTTAAACAATCTGTTGATTAATGTGAACAGAAAAATGGACTGATGGTGGTTGTTCACACACATACACACCACACGCACGCACGCACGCACGCACGCACGCACACGCACACACACACAACACACACACACACACCACACACACACACACACACACACACACACACACACACAACACTCTCTCTCTCTCTCTCTGTCTCTCTCTCTCTCTCTCTCTCTCTCTCCCTCTAAATTTTCTAACAAACCACAATCAATACTAATACACCCAAATGATAATGATTTCTTCTAACAGGACACACACACACCACACACACACACACACACACCACACACACACACACACACACACACACACACACAGTCTCTCTCTCTTTCTCTTTCTCTCTCTCTCTCTCTCTCTCTCTCTCTCTCTCTCTCTCTCTCTCCTCTCTCAATTTTCTAACAAACTACAACCGATGCTAGTACACCCAAATGATAATGATTTCATCTGTCTAACAGGATCCAGGTCTCAGAGCAGCCTCGGAGCCCTGTGAACACCGCTACGCTCATCGCCTCTGTGTGTAGACTGCTGCCCCGCTGGGAATGAACGTCACCATTCATCACCCAACACAGCCCATCCACATACAGGGTCATCACACTATGTAGACACGATGCTGGATTAAAAACCTTGACATGACCTTGAACTTATTACATAGACACGATGCTGGATTAAAAACCTTAACATGACCTTGAACTGAAGTATGGAATGCAAAATGAAATTAAAAAAAAATAAAAGTTACAAAATTATTTTTTTTAAAAGAAGTATGGAATGCCCTAGATAAAACCATGATGCTAAGATTAATCCCCTGACACAACTTTGAACTTGAGTACAGAATGCCCTTGACAAGACCTTGACCTTGATATGGAAGAATTGAAACTTAACAAATGTCTAGCGCTTGAAGGAAGTGTAAAGCAGGGTAATGCAGAAAGGGTGGTAGTAAACTTAAGAATTTATGATTCACACTGAGCATGAAAGAAACGTCCATACAATTTTTGACACTCAGGCAAGTTGCAGCACTGAACATTAAAGAAGATAAGTAAAGGGAAATTGGAAAATAGATTTTTTTTTTTAATGACATAAATGTTGACTAAAACTGGAGAAACTGTGTCAAGGTTGTAAAGCTTGAACAATTCACTGACAACATTGTGTTAAACACTTTATTTTCTTGAATTCATTGTATAGGGTAAACTTTTGGGAGATTTAGCCTGCAGAAAAGCAATTTGTAATCTTAAATGGACTGATCGGGAATCACACCTAAGTTAAATGCTGTACCAGGTGAAGGTCAAGGTCATGTGTGTGGGTCGAATCCAGCACTTTGTTTACACAGTCATATTGGAAACAGGGTCACTAAAATGTTTTGTTATAACACAAAAAGTAATATCAATATCATATTGAAAAAGGAGGTTTTGTACATATAGTGCCTACACTCCACATCTCCTGTGACGATCATTCATGCAGATCTGACCGCTAAATCAGGTAGAGGGTCTCTGAAAGCTTAACACAGTTTGTTGTAAAATGAAAAGTAATCTCATATTCATACAGATCTTGTGACCATCTTTTGGGGTTTGGTTTTTTTTTTCTTTTTTGGCAATCTCCTAAGATATTATTCATGTTCACCAGATTAACTAAGACAGACAGAGTGCCTGTGATCACTTTATGATATTTCATTGACACACAAAGATTAATGTCATAACAGTTAAGAACTGAATTTCATCCATATTTCCCCCTATCCTATGGAAGAATTATTTGTGTTGACCACATGATTAAAGCAGATATAAGCTCTCTGACAGCTGAACACTTTTTGTTGTTATACAAATAGCGATCTCAAAACATTGCGGAAAATTTTTGTATATATAATGTCCCCTACCTTTTCCCAAATCCTGCTGGAAGATTATTGATATTTACCAAGTTACTGAAGCAGATAAAAAACACTCTCTCATGACCTATCAGATTTTGTTGTAACATAAAAGAGTAGTCTCATGACAAAAACAAAATGGCGTACATATCATGCCCCTGCCTTATCCTCATTCTCCTTCAAAGGATTATTCCTGTTCAGCAGATTACTGAAGCAAAAAGTAAGGTTTCTGGTAACAATATATTTTGTTATATCACTAACAGTCATCTCATGATGATGAAGAAGATCTCATACATTTCATGCCTCTGCCTTCCGCTCAATCTTCCAGTATGGTTCAACAGATTACTGGAATATGTGTCGATGTTAGATTGTTGTAGAAGACAAAATGGATGTGCTAAGTTAGATGTTAGGAATAGCAGGATAAACAGCAGTGTGGAGTGGGAGGAAAATGTTTCATCAGTGCTAGAAAAGCATGCTTGCTTAGTGCGTGTATGTGTCATACATGAATGTATGTATGCATGTAAGTATGTACAAAACATATGAATGTATTTGTTTGACTTGCACACTTACTGTCTCTCTCTGTCTCTGTCTCTGTCTCACACACACACACACACACACACACACACACACACACACACACACACACACACACACACACACACACACACACACTCGCTTGCTCGCTCGCTACGCATCGCTCGCTCGCTCGCTCACTCACTCAATTGTTCACTTACACTTCAAAATCATTATTATTCAAATAAAATGATCTGACTATCCTTCTAAAAAAACATTGTTTTCCATGCAATTATAGACCATCTTTGTTATTGTGTGTTAAATTGTTTTTATTGTTGTTACTTTTGTATCACTGTTGCATTTTAGTGCTTGTTCTTGTTGATTTTTTCTCTTTTTTTTGTGCATGATACATTTTACACACATAACTAGGTATCAATATAAATCAAACCCTCTTATTACCATAGGTACATGCATTAAACGTATACTGCACACACAACCAAAGTCTCTCATCTCTTCCAAAAAAATCAAAATCTATCAACCCTTCACAGTCTAGTGGGGTGGGGGTGAGGGGCAAAAAGTCCAGTTTTGAACGGGATTTGAACATACACCTTTCAGTTTCAAGGTTAACGAGTCATTTGTGTACCGTTGATAAACATGTTGTTGGGCATTTCCCAGCTTAACACTCTGGGAGGTCACCCAGAACATGCACTCTGACTCACTCATCCCACCTGGGAATCACTGTGAGAGTGTAAGTACACACTGGATGAGACGTTTGCGGGTGTGACTGTTTTCAAAGTACCTCGTCACATAGGCAGCCACACCATGACTTCAGAGGATGGAATTTTTCTCCGTCCTTTAAAGCAAGCGCTCTGACCACTGAGCTATCCCAACCCCTCTTTACCTTTACCACTTTATCTTTAAAGGAGAGTGCAGGTTGTTGTTATGCTAAAAGCTTGTCATGGCTGAAGACAATCTTAAACGTAACATGTAAAAAGCATAACAACATGTTGGTGTAGGCTTTTAGCTCTAGGTTTACATCAAAACGTGACGAAGCTTGTGGACAGAGTTAAAACTAAGAGTGGCGTCACAGCTGTCAGTTTCCCCCACTTTCAGCTTCTCTCAGCTGCTATCCATCCCAGCCCAGCTGGTGCTAATTATAGCAAGAACTGACCACACTTGGACTAGGTAAAAGGAAGAGTTGCACTTAATTTTAGCACTCTTGATTGAGTGATGTTGGATTTGCTGTGCTGTGGCGTCCATGCTCTAAATTCTTTTCTTTCTTTTTTTCCCATGCTCTAAATTTTACTGTAGCCGCCGCTGTAGTCTAGTGGTTAGGGCGTTGGCCTCGTAATCTAAAGGTTGCGCGTTCGATCCCAGCTTTCGGCTATGGCGTTGTGCCCTTGGAAAAGGCACTTTACGGCTATTTTCTCACCCCACCCAGGTGAAAAAGGGGTACCAACCTTGTGTTGGGGGTTAACGCTGCGATAGACTGGCGTCCTATCCAGGGGGGAGTCTATGACTGTCAGTCGCTTAACGCCACAGAAACCGGGATAAGCACTGGCCTGATGAGCCTTAGGCTCGGGACAGACTTTAACTCTAAATTTTACTGCACTCCATTACCATTAGCTGACACTGCCTTCTGCGACTGTTGAATCTGATCATGGATAGAGAAAACTAGACCTACACCACAGTTACTGGTATTATCATTATGGTATAAGGGTTCATGTTCATTGTTACTTGTTAATTCCTATTGTACTGCTACTCTGTCAGCGTTCGTATCCATTTGTTGTATGATAGTACAAAACTGTATAAAATGCTTGCATTGCTGTAGGTGGAATTCCCAAAATTGCCATGCCTTTGTTTTGCCATGTTTATGCCTTTTTTGTGTTATAGTGGTGCTATATTTTACAGTGATTTTGAAAAAAAAAATGAACACAAAGAAAAACAAATCCAAAGTTATGACCACACCTTTATTCGATAAATGTCCTAATTTTAATAAACGAGTCCCAAATCTGAATATAATGATGATAAAAAAAAAAATTACAAAGAAATTTGTGTCTTGGGAATTTTTTTTTTTAATCCCCCAAATAAGGCAATGCTTGTGGAAACTTCTTCAGTCGCAAGGAAAAATTAACCGCACTTTATTGGAAAACTGAGTCTCAAGACAGTGTTGTTGATAAATAACAAATCCATTTTTTTTGGCTTTTGTCTCTACAACAGTATTTTACAGAACAAAGGCTTTACATCATAATGGTCAACTTATCATATTGTCTCATGTACCCAAGAGAAAGTATTTGTTTATGCTATTCTCTGTTCATATTGTAGAGTGATGGTATTATATTTCTCGTTACTGAATGCTTTTGATAGACATTGTTGTAATAGATTTTCGTTGTTGGGGAGTTTTGAGTGGGTTTCTTTTATATTGTTGTTGTTATTGTTGTTGCTTTCTGTTGTTATTTTTTTAGATTTTGGACTAGACCTTGCCATATTTTTGTTCTAAAAATTCAAATACAGAAGATTATTTTACATGTTAACCAGATTCACTGCTGATCTTGTGATTATTTTTGAAGATTTTTCTTTTTATTATCATCTTTGTTTTTTTTTAGGTGTACAGCTAATCCAGGCTGTCTTTTTGTATATATATAAATATATTTGGGTGTACTGCTGTTATACTATTTCCAATGCACAGAATATCAAATAATCGCATATCGTTGTATGTATGTACTTATTACATAGGTACACTTTGTAAGATTTTGTGAAGTGAAACTTATGTATGCTTGAATAAATCTTCCTGTTTCAATATGATTTGAGCGTGGTGTTGGTTTTTTGGTCATGAAAGTCATGAAAGACTATGGTACTGGTGGTTGTGGTGTTGGTGATAAAAATTCTGTTATGCTTTAAAACATTATATAGGTGAGATTGTCCTCAGCCACAACAAGCTCTTGGCATAACTAATTGCACACTCCTTGCAAAGAAAACAAGATCCTCTGAAGATAGATGTATTTGCAATACCCTTTCTCTCAGCGAGCCTTGTATGATCCTAAAAGGAAAAAGAAATCTTCAGGAGGGAACACCCCATGCGGGCAGAGGCTCGCGAGGGGCTGGCACACCCTAGGCTGGTCCGTCCTATAAAAGGGGGTTCCCGCGGATATTTGGCGCTTTTGAAATTCGAGCAAACTGAAAACATGCGACAAAAAAGTGTGAGCTGTTGCACTTAGTGCAGAAATTCTAATTTTATAACGCTACACTTTAAAATTTTCTTATATCTGCACATAGTAAGCGCAACAGCTCACACATATGGGTGACTGTTTAACAGTCGCATGGTTTAGTCTATTAGGACATCATTAACAGATGAAAAGACAGAAGAAATAACAGACACAGTCATGCCATTAACTACATATGTACCGACATGCAGTACTAACCTGATGCCATCAGTACCTGATACCTCTGGTAGAAAACGGTCCCATCAGTCAGCCGCTGAGAGAACCACATCCTGAATGGTTTTCTCTTCAATGCTGCGCAGTGTTTCCTCTGGTAACACACGCAGGTCGTGGCGAAGGGGAGTGTCCTTCCGAGTCCAATCTGCGGATGCCATAATCTGCTGCAGTTGTTGTTGTTGTTGTTCCCCTGCTTAACACTCTGGGGGGTCACCCAGAATGTGCACTCTCACTCACTAATCCCACCTGGATCCCTGTGAGATTGAAATTGCACACTGAATGAGAAGTTTGCGTGTATGACTATTTTCAAGTACCTCGCCATATAGGCAGCCATACTCCGACTTCAGAGGATTTATTCTCCTTTGAAGGAGAGTGCAGGTTGTTCTGTTAAGAGCTTGTCATGGCTGAAGGCAATCTCAACACAACATTTTACAACATCACAACATTTTAGTGTAGGCCTTGGCAATGAGCTGACATCAATAACTGACACAACTTTTGGCCTAGGCCAAGATCCGCTGCAGTGAAACAGCATGTAGCATAGCACAAGTAGTCACTGTTGCACGGGTAGAGCCCGCTGACCCCTCTACCCCTGCTAGCTTCAACACAGATTCAATCCACCTGGGCACTGTAGCCAGCTGTACTGGGCGATAGGGTCTGTAAGGAGATATTAACAGCTGCATTTCCCCTTGTCTTAGTTCTTCCGTCTTGGTCATGTAATCACGCACATAACTCACTGGACACAGGCGAACGTCTTCGCACTCTCTCAGCCTAGTGGGTGGTGCTATATGGGATGGTCTGAAGTGAATGGTAGCAGGGGGGACAACCTCTCCACTCTTCCCTGCATGTCCGTCTGAAGTGGATGGGAGCAGGGGGACAACCTCTCCAGGCACGAGCTTGCAGTGGTCAGGGCCAGACACACCGCATGTGCAGCCGCTCCAATCCGTGTCTGCTGGGCGCTCATAAAATCATCCCTCTTCCAGGCCTAGTCAGCCAGAGGAAAAATCTGTGGCCGTGACTGTGCAGCAAAAGCCTCCGCCTCCTCATGGGCAGTGTACATGGTGGTGACCCTGTTTGCCTTCACTGGCTGCCACGTGCCGCCAGGGTTGTGGAGGTCACGTGCATGCAACCAGAGAGAACGTGCCTGCTGTGATGGAACCTTACCCCGGCGCTGCTTATTCAGTGCCACGCGAGCGCCAGACAGGTGGAAACCCTGTAACTCGGGAATGGCCTGAAAGGGGTCAGGAGTGCAGTCTTCCATGTCTGACCCGTCTGAAGGTCCGCTGATATCCTCTTAATTTGATCCACTTCCAGACTGGGAGGGGTGGGGGAATGGAAAGGAAAAGTGGAAGGGGGGGGGGGATGAAAATTATTTGCCACAGAGACAAATGGCTGAGGAGCCACGAACTAGGGCTGGGGGTGGAGTGGAGGGAAACAGGGGGGTTGAGGGCAGAATTATCCAACCCCAGGTTGAGGGAGAGTGAAGGTATGGGGTTGGGATGACCGCATAGCAGGCAGCGGGAGGGAGGGAGGAGGGAAAGAGGGATCCCGTGTGTTTACCTGCTGACTGAGTGGAGTGGAGACAGGACCCTGATGCTATGTGGTCCACTGGCCAGCGCTGGCTGATTTATCGGAGAAATACCGCCCCCGGTGCCACTAGCCGGGTCGTCCAGGGGTGCTGGGGGTATCGCTTACCTCCAGGCGTGACGCTGGAAGTGACAGGATAAACAGGGTCAGCAACCAGACCTCCGACATGTGCCGATGTGCAGGATGTGGAGGCTGGGCATGTGCTGATAGTTGGCCGCTGGCTTACGCCAAAGGATCTCGCTGTTTGCGCTTAAGGGTTCTTTCTTTTTTCTTTTTTTTATGAATAACAACATAGTCTATATGATATGCACACACACACACACACACACACACACACACACACATAATTTTTTATTTAAAAAAATGACTGTGATTCCAACCCCCCCTCCTCCTACCCCCCCCCTCAAACCCCTCCTTTCCTCCACCTCCCTCCTCCCCTTCACTCCCTCCCCTCTCCTTCACTCCCTCCCCTCCCCCCTCTATCCCCTCATTCCTCCCTCTCCCCCCACCCCCTCCCTTCCTCCTTCCCCTCTCCCCCCTCCTCCCCCTCCCTTTTCCCCCCCCTCCTTCCCTCCACCCCCCTCCCTCCTCCCCCTGCACCCCTCCCCTCCCCCTGCACCCCCCTCCCTCTCCCCCTCCCTGCACCCCCTCCCTCTCCCCCTCCCTGCACCCCCTCCCCTCTCCCCCCCTGCACCCCCCTCCCCCTGCACCCCCTTCCTCCCCTCCACCCACTCCCCCCCCTCCTCCCCTCCCCCCCCCTCCCCCCTCCATCCCCCCCCTCCACCCCCCCACCCCCTCCCACCTCCCCCTCCTCCCTCCCTCTCACCCCCCCTGCACCCCCTCCCACCTGCACCCCCCCTCCCTCCCCCCCCCCCTGCACCCCCTTCCTTCCCTCCACCTCCCCCTGCACCCCCCTCCCTCCCCCTGCACCCCCTCCTTCCCTCCACCTCCCCCCTCTCCACCTCCCCCCTCTCCACCCCCCACCCACCACCCCCTCCTCCCCCCACCCCCCCCCCCCTCTCCCTCCACCCCCTCCCTCCTCCACCCCCCCTCCTCCACCCCCCCTCCTCCCCCCTCCACCTCCCCCCTCTCCACCCCCCTCCTCACCCCCCCCCCCTCCCACCCCCCACCCCACCCCCTCCTCCCCCCCTCCCCCCTCCACCCCCTCCCCACCCCCTCTCCCTCCACCCCCCACCCCCCTCCCCCTCCCCCCCCCCTCCCCCCTCCCCACCCCCTCCCCCTCTCCCTCCACCCCCTCCCCCCTCCCCACCCCACCCCCTCCCCCACCCTCCCTCCCCCATCCTCCCTCCCCCATCCCCCCTCCTCCCCCCATCCCCCCATCCCCCCTCCCTCCCCCTCTCCACCCCCTCCTCCCCCCACCCCAGCCCCCTCCTCCCCCCTCTCCCTCCACCCCTCCCTCCCCCCATCCTCCCTCCCCCACCCCAGCCCCCTCCCCCACCCTACCCCCCCTCCCCCCTCCTCCACCCCCACACCCTCCCTCTCCCTCCTCCTCCACCCCCGCCCTCCACCCATCCCCCCTCTCCACCCCCTCCCTCCCCCCCCACCCCACCCCCCTCCACCCTGTCCATCCCCCTCCTCCCCCACTCCTCCACCCCCCCCCTCCAGCCCCCCCTCCTCCACCCCCTCCCCCCCCCCTCCCCCCCTCTCTCCTTCTCCTCCCCTTGTCTTTCTGCTCCCCTCTCCTATCCTCCCCTAAGCTTCTCCCTACCACAAACATGGGAAGATAGACAACACATCACTCCAAACAGAGGAGCAGAAAGAAATTAGGGGCAGATCCCAAAACAGATCTGCACTTCCTAACTCAAACCTTAATTTCTTGTCTTCAAACTTTTCAAACCTATATATTACACTAACAAGTCCACAATTTAAAGGTGGCCTTTTCTATAACTCTTCACAATTGGAAAAGAAAACTTACTTTCAAACATTTTGATCCACCCACACCCTCCTTTCACATAGCCAAACACCACAGTCTACAATTTTACATAAGAATGGATGCTTCATTTCCATTACATACAGGCTTTTCTCTGCAATTCTCACCCATTTCAAACAATAAAAAGGAATCGCACTCTTTAATAATAGCCTGAAAGGGGAGATAATACTGCCTTCAAAATGGTTTAGCAGGCAGTTGAATGTCTGCAGCATAACTCAAGCTTTCTCTTTTCATTCAAAAATTCAAATGCCATAACATTTCCAACCAAGCATTCACATTTTAACACCCATTTCTCAGTAAACATCAACAGCTTCTTGAAATTGGGCCTAGGAGATCCACCTTATTACCCCTGAAATATGGATCACCACAAGGATCAATACTAGGACCACTTCTTCTCTTTATCTTTAATAATAACAACCTACCTCTGCATATTCATTGTTTATGTCAAATATTTCTTGATGATACAACAATTCAATGTAACAGCAGTGGTCCAAACCAGCTTGTGAGTGATATGCAGGCAGATATTGATCAACTTATTGAATAGACACAACTCAATCATATGTCTCTTATTCAAACAAAACAAAGTGTATCTTTATAACCACTAGGCAAAAAAGACTGAAATTGCATCCTTCAATGGCGCCACCACAAAATCAGTTCATCACAAAATGACAAACAAATAGCATTAAAACCGTAAAACATTTTTTAAAACTATATCAATTTAATAATGATAAAAATACATGGAATTTGTATAGCACTATCTCTTGTAAAAACAAATCAAAGTTTCAAGGAATACCTGCACATCTTATGAATTTTGAGAGACAGGAGAACTTTTCAGATTTACATTTTCATCAGCCTTCAAAATTTATAACTGGACAAGGGTTAAAGAAAATGCTGAGGATTAAAATCTTGTTGTAAAATTATAAAGTGGGGACAATCCATCATCAAATAAAATTCACCCCTAAAACAATAATTGAATTTTGAACACATTATTTATTTCCCATTAGTTATGGAAATGTTCATCCTCAATTGGGAAACTTGTGACAACTACAACATTTTTTTAATAAAAAAATAAACATATAGACAATATCTGCAAAAAAAGTTATATATTTTCCTTACCAAAACGATCTTTAAATTTCTATAAAAAAGGCATCTTTTATTATCCCACGGGTCCTTCCCATTTATTAACATTTTTTTTTTTATTAAAAGGCTTTGATATGTCGCTTTTTAAATTTGATAACTGAACTTTAAAATACTTGAAGAAAAATTTAAACTTGGACAAACGCCCCCACAAAGTCAAATCGCTTTGTATAAGATATTTCTAAAATCAATTTAGCCATGCTGATGAACAATAAATTTTCCCAAATAAATGTGTCATCATCTTAAACACTTTATGGCAGCTTTTTATACTGGAAGTGGAGCAGCAC